>LOEQ01002544.1:151356-174103 GCA_001685075.1 Bramus lutescens
CTCTCTCTCTCTCTCTCTCTCTCTCTCTCTCTAGAAGAGGACCAAAAAACCCCCTACTCTTTGTGTCAAATTACCAGTATAATAATATTAACCATGGTCCTGTGTCATACCTCAGATCCTTGTGTTTGTGTGTTTTGTTTTGTTTTGTGTTTTTCTAGGCAGGGTTTCTCCATGTAACCCAGGCTGTCCTGGAACTCACTATGTAGATGAGGCTGGCCTCGAACTCAGAGATCCACCTGTTTCTGCCTCCAAAGTACTGGAATTAGAAGTGTGGGCCACCACTTTCCAGCTTATCCATTAGTTCTTTAAAATCATTTATCCTAAACAGTTGAGACTTTGAACACTCTGTCCTATATCTTCTCCATAAAGCTAGAATCTCAGGTGTTGAACATACTATGGAGAAAATATATTCACCAGTCAAAGAAAACATTAAGTCCAATAAATTCTAAACAGAAAGCATCCAGGAAATCTGGGACACCATGAAAAGGCCAAACCTAAGAATAGTAAGGATAGAAGAAGGAGAACTCCAACTCAAAGGCACAGAAAATATACTCAACAAAATCATAGAAGAAACTTTTCCAGCCTAAAGAAGGATATCCCTAAGAAGGTACAAGAAGCTTACAGAACATCAAATAGACTGAACCAAAAAAGTCCCCTCGCCATATAATAAAACGCAAAACATATAGAATAAAAAAGAATATTAAGAGCTGCAAAGGAAAAGAGTCAAGTAACATATAAAGGCAGATCTGTCAGAATTACACCTGCCTTCTCAATGAAAACCATGAAAGCCAGAAGGTCCTAGATAGATATACTGCAGACACTAAGAGACCACAGATGCAAGACCAGATTACTATACCCAGCAAAGCTTTTGATCAACAACGATGGAGAAAAAAAGACATTCCATGACGAAACAAGACTTAAACAACAGATTAAACCTATCCACAAAATCCAGCCGTACAGAAAGTACTAGAAGGAAAACTCCAGCCCAATGAAGCTAACTGCACCCACAAAAACACACACAACAGTTAGCCTTACACTAGCAAACCTCAAAGAATAAACTAGATGCTCCTCAACTGAAGAATGGATAAAGAAAATATGGTACATTTACACAATGGAGTATTACTCAGCAGTAAAAATAAAATGACACCTTAAAATTTGCATACAAATGGATGGAACTATTAAAAAATATATCCTGAGTGAGGTAACCCAGATCCAGAAAGGTGAACATGGTGTATACTCACTCATAAGTGGATGCTAACTGTAATGCAAGGATAACGAGCCTGTAGTCCATGACCCTAGAGAAGCTAAGTAACAACATGAACCCTAAGAAAAAAAACATATGTAGATCCACTTGGAAAGTCAAAATAGACAAGATCTCCTGACAAAACCGGAGCATTGGGGTGGGTGGAGAAGGGAGGGCAGAAGGGGAAGAGGAGGGGAGAAGGGAAGGGGGGAGGAGAACTTGAGGGAAGAGGAGAGTAGAGTTGGGGATGGTCAGAGAGGGAGAGCAAGGAAAGAGATTTTGACTGAGGGAGCCATTATGGGGCTAGCAAGAAACCTGACACTAGAGAAAATTACAGGAATCCACGGGATGACCCCAGCTAAGACCCAAGCAATAGTGGAGAGGGTTCTTGTACTAGCCTTCTCCTGTAATCACATTGATTGACCTTAATTGTCATCATAGAACCTTCATCCAGAAACTGATAGCAGCAGATGCAGAAATCCACAGCTAAGCTCTGGGCTGAGCCCACAACGCCCAGCCGAGGAGAGGGAGGAGAGATAATATGGACAAAAGAGTCAAGACCATGATGGGGACACCCACAGCAACAGACGACCCGAGTTAGTGGGAACTCACTGACTCTGGACTGACAGCGGGGGAACCTGCATAGGACTGAACTAGGCCCTCTGAATGTGGGGGGCAGTTGCATGGCTGGGGAAGTCTGTGGAGCCACAGACAGTGGGACCAGGATTTAGTTTTAGTTCTTGGCCTTTTGGAGTCCATTGTCTTTGGATAGATACTTTACTCTTCTAGATGTAGGGGGTAGAAACTTGGTCCTGCGTCAAAGTGATGTGCTGGAGTTTGTTGACTCCAATTGAAAGCCTTACCCTCTCTGAGGAGTAGATGGGGTGGTGTGGGGGGAGGTGGGGAGTACAGGATGTTGGGAACTGGGATTGGTATGTAAAATAAGACAAGATTGTATTTTTAAAAAAAAAATAAATTTATAAAAGCTAAAGAAAAATAATTTGCTATTTTAGGTTAAGTGCAGATAAAATGGTAATGATTCAAAATGTCTAAAACCAAAGTTACTCAAATTACAACTATTTAGCGGAAAGCACAGCAAAAATGGCACAAAACACATTATTGGAAGATGTTGAATGCTTATTAATAGCTACCTCACTGATTTTTCTACATTTCCTAGAACATCAGAGATTTATCTTTAAGTTGATCTATAAAACTAATGTAAAAATCTTTATTTTATCATCAATTCCCTGTGTGATTCTTTCCAAAAGAGTTTTTTTCTCTCTTTATAGAACCATATCTTGTTACTGCTTAAACTATTCAAATGAAACAACTTTCCTCAAAGAATGTGACAAACTCAAACTTGCCAAAAACAGCAACAATAACAAAACAAAACAAACAAAGAAACAAACCAACCAAACCCCACATTGTCAGCAATTGGAAATGAAGCCTATTGAGATGGAGGATACAGCAGTTTTGAGGTCCTTAAGAAACAAGAGTGTGTGCAAGGACAGCTAATACCTAGTGAGAGAAGCCAAACTCCTGAAAGTCAGGAAGACTCATGAAAAGCATGCTCTGGGGGCTTCAGAGGCTCTGCCTCTTCTGCCTCTTCTGCACCTTTCCTTGCTCTGGAAAGCAGCCACAGAAACTGGAACTGTGAGCAGTAATAATAAATGTGCAGTCATAAGACAGAAGTGGTTGAGTGAGCCACATCATCCATCTTGGGATTTCTTTGCCATTTTCTTCTCTGTTGGCAGAGACAATCCATGCAATGTACCCAGGTCTTATTGGATAGCCCCTAAAATGAGATATTTTATAGAGGGCCCCGGAGAAAAATCAATTTGGGGATGAGATTATCTTCAATTAAAAACGTTGGAAAGCTGGAAAAGATGCTGAAAAGAAAATACAGTTTGGTGACTCTTGGTCAAGCAGGCCCGAGTTAGGGTTAATTTCTCCACATCTCCCTTCCCAGTGAACATAAATTCATTGCTCTGGTGGTTTCAATTTGGACCTAGTTGTGACAAAAAAAAAAATCTGAGCTCACAGAGAAGAACACAGAAGAGACCACTCCCTAGTGGCTCAATTTGATGTCCCAAATAACACAATGTGGCCGGCTTCCGGTCCAAGGGCTAATAACTAAGGCTGGCATAGGGAAATGGGAGAACTGGGGAAGCCAGTATGGGAGCCTTTACCATAAAGCATACCCCCACTCCGCCCAGCCCTGCTGTGAAGTGTCCAGCAGTCAGTTCGGTCCTTCACCACATGTAAGAAGAAATACAGGGTAGATTTCCCCAGCGTGTTAAGCACACTTATGCTAAGCGAGGATGCTACAACCACAAGGAGATGATGAATCCCAAGGCGTCAGGTGTGCTCAGCAATACAGCACTGCCTGCCCCTCCTTTGCATGTGATTAACTCCTAATTAAATGCCAGAGGCTCATGGTGTTGGACTCGTAGGTCTGTGGGGTTCCTGCCTTTTGTGGGATCCTCTGCGTATTGTTTAGTTGTACAGGTTAATTGTTCGCATAAGCACTAGATGTATTCCTAAGATCTTTTAAAAGGATGTCTCATCTTCAAATATATGAAAGGAAATATGGAATCATGTAAAAGGCAACAATTTGGATTCCACAATTGCTTTTAGCGATCCGATGGTAAATTCCTTTAGAGACTGCCAAACATAACACTGGTCTCCTTCAGGGCACCAAAAGAAAATAAAAGACCCCAAATTTCTTTTCTGAACTGCTACTCTTGTATAAAATAAAAAATAATTTTTGATCATGCTGGCAAAGATCAAAAAGATAAGTGAAAGAGATGAAAATATGCTGGGGATTTATGGTCACATCCAAGCTTGCTGCTGGCTTGGTAGCCCCATTTCCTAGACAGGAGGAAGGGACATAAAACTGAAAAATATTCTCAGCATTCTTACTAGAGATATGTAAAAGAGTTTACAATACGCTTTTGCAATCAGAAATAGTTTAGGACCATGTTCCCATCATCTCACTCAGAGAGAAACTAGCTTAGAGGATGACTATTAACTATTCTGTGATCCAGACCCAGTACAGATAGCACGCCCCAGCATGTGTGTGTGTGTGTGTGTCTGTGTGTGTGTCTGTGTGTATGTGTCTGTGTGTGTGTCTGTGTGTATGTGTGTGTGTCTGTGTGTGTCTGTGTGTGTGTCTGTGTGTATGTGTGTGTCTGTGTGTGTATGTGTCTGTGTGTGTGTCTGTGTGTATGTGTGTGTGTCTGTGTGTGTGTCTGTGTGTATGTGTCTGTGTGTGTGTCTGTGTGTATATGTGTGTGTGTCTGTGTGTGTGTGTCTGTGTGTGTGTGTCTGTGTGTGTATGTGTTGCTTCTCTGTTGCCCTCTGCCTTCTTTTGTGAGACAGACTTTCTCAGTGAACTTGGCTGTGTAGTGAGTTCTTGGGATCTGCTTGTCTCTGCCTCCCCAGTGCTGGGTGACAGAGGTGGTTTGCTGAGCCTGACACCTTGGTTGGGTACTGGGGATCTGAACTCAGGTCCTGATGCTTCTGTAGCATTCCTGTTAAATCTGTGCCCTCTCCAAGGTCTACAACAGTGGCTCTCAACCTGTGGGCTGCATCCCTGGCATCCCATATCAAATACCCTGTTTCTCAGGATTTACATTATGATTTATGTCAGCAGCAAAACTACAGGTACGAAGTAGCAATAAAAATAATTTTATCATCGGAGTCCACCATGACTGTATTAAAGGGACACAGCATTAAGAAGGTTGAGAACCACCGCTTGTAGGCAGAAGAAAAACTGTCTGCAGCTCAGGGCAACTCTAGAGGACAAGGGCAGATTTTTTTGTGGCTAGGTAAAATGTTGGAGAAATTTTATAAATTCGGTTTTGACCCAAACACACACAACTATAGACACTATATATCAAACCAAAAACCACATATATACTATAGAGTGCACACATAGCTGAACAGTATACCAGTAGAAGAATTGCCACTGACAAACATAAAAGTAATTAGGCAAGAAAATTGTTGTGGAATATTATTTTAAGATTTGTTTTTGTTGTGGAATATTTGTTTAATGATGCAAAGATGTGTCTCATTCCTTTAGGTTGCAGTTGTTTAACCCTGTGAAGCTGTGTTACTTTGCCTGTCTAAAACACTTGATTGGTCTAATAAAGAGCTGAATGGCCAATAGCAAAGCAGGAGAAAGAATAGACTGGGTAGAGAGAATATATAGGAGAAATCTGAGAGGAGAGTGATCAAGAAAACAGGAAAAGAAGGTGCAGGCACCCAGCAACATAGGCAGCCAAGGAGTAAGAAGGAAAGAAAAGAAATACAGAAATAGAGAAAGGTGAAAGCCCAGAGACAAAACATAGTTGGGATACTTTAAGAAAAGCTGGCTCCAGAAACAAGCCAAGCCAAGGCCAGGCACTCATAAGAAATACTAAGCCTCTCTGTGTGTATTTATTTGGGACCTGGTGGCAGGCCCCCAAAGAGTAAAGAATGAAAACAAGCGACAACAGAATTTATTATCTTCATTCTTTGTAAAACTACATACATTGTATCATTTAGTTCAAGCTTTGTTATTAAAGTTGTAGAATTCTTGTCTAAGGAGACACTTGCACAGTGTGTATTGACTCTAAATATTACCTGCTCACAGGAGCAGACGTGCTTCGAGATAGCTAATGACAATTCCCAAATCCATTACCATGATGTAAAGGCGTTCAAACCATTTGGTTTGGGTTACAAACATGTAAATGTGATATTCTAGATTTAATGGAGATTTGTGGCTGAATTTTTATAAACCCTTTTTTATATTGACATAACATACTAATAAATATCATAAATGTTCATATGTTTTTGAGACAACTGTAAATCATCTCCTATAAAATTATGATCTTCATGATAAAATTTGGCAGAAGTCAAAGTTATTAAGTGGCACTGTGTTTCACAGAAACGTTAGCAGTTTAAATAAAAGGCTTAGCTTTTATTTCCACTGAATGCTCCTCATTTCAGGAACTCAGTTATCTCTTATGTAGGCTTCATTTTAAAGCTTAGACTTATGAGAAGTGATCCAGCAAAAGGGAGAAAATAATATCCTTATTGTGAGTTATGCTCCAATAACAGCGAATGCCCTGACCAGTGGCTGTCACCTTGATCTGTTGACCCTGTAATCACACACACACTTGTGGTGCTTGTATGAAGTTCAGTCCTCTTTCAGTGAATCCTGTCTCTCTGGGTGATGATTTGCCATGTTATCCTCTCGTCTCCTGCCACCTGACTGTTGATGTCACATCAGTGTAACCAGTCTACAGCGTGGTGCCCGTTGAGCGGGGCCACATGTCTTAATACCAAGCAGGCATTTTGCTTCTTGAGGAAAGGAAATTGGGCCGTCCATTAGGAGTCTTATTTCTGTTTCGGTCCCTTGGGAGTCATCCACTGTAGCTTGTCCTTTGCTGGCTGTCTTGCCCTGGTGTCTTTCTCTAACATAAGTAATAACTGCGCACTCCTGAATCCAGGCAGCAAGTCTAGCTTTTGTTTCTTTCTCACAGAGAGTCAGTTATTTTACAGTTATATATATATAGGTCCCTAGAGCTGTTTGACTCCTTTCTGGCCATGGCTTTATTGTTTCAATCATTTATTTTTATGTTTAGCCTATCATGGTTCTTCCCTTTGAACAGGCAAGTCTTCAGAGTATCTTTTCACAATACTGTTTTTGCTTGAAGTTCTCCAATTTTGTCTGAACTGACTTTTCCCGTTGCATTTCCAAAAAAGCTGCCTAAAGTAAAGGCTCAAGTGACCCTGTTTATCGAAATGCATCAGATGCCTGCATCTTTTGAGTTTTGGCTAAAAAATTGAATCCCTATCAGAGCCTTCTATTTATAAGCTATAAAATTGCTGTTCTTCAAGCGATGCCCTGAATAAATCATTCATTTCGTTGGCTTTAGTTGGTTCATGAGGCTAATTCTATGAAAGAATATATCAAATATGACTTTTATAGTAGCTGTTTTTTTTTTAACACTTTGGAGGCCTGCCACCCAGCTCCCGAATAAATACACAGAGATCTATTCTTATTTATGAATGCCCAGCATTAGCTTGGCTTGTTTCTAGCCAGCTTTTCTAATTTAAATCATCCCATTTATCTTTAACTACATTTTGCCTCTGGGCTTTTTACCTTTATTCTATATATCTTTCTTTCCTTCTTACTCAATAACTGGCTGTGGCAGGGTGGCTGGCCCCTTGAGTCCTCTTCTCCTCCTTTTCTTGCTCCCCACTCTCTTAACTAAATTTCTCCCCTATTTATTCTCTCTGCCTGCCAGTCCTGCCGATTTCTCTTTCCTGCCTAGCTATTTGACATTCATCTCTTTATCAGACCAATCAGGTATTTTAGACAGGCAAAGTAACACAGTTTTTCAGAGTTAAACAAATGCAACATGAAAGAATGCAACAAATCTTTACATCATTAAATAAATATTCTACAACATAAGGAAATGTAGCACATCTTAAACTAGTATTCCATATTTACTATCCTAAAATTTTCATATCTATGAGAATTCATATGATTTTTTCATATACATTTATATACATACATGTACACACACACACATACTCCACATATACCTTGATGTTGATTTCTTCCCAATCTGCAGAAACTCACAGACCAAAGTCAAACATCCTTATTTTCCCTAATTCTATTTTGAATCACTTAGCATGGTGATGTTTATGGACACTGAGTGTCTGCTGCATTTGCTTGGACTGAGTAAAACCATTTTTGAAAACCAAAGTTATGGCTTTTGCTTTAACATGCTTCCAAGCCAAGCATTTGTTTACTTAGGATTTGTTTACAAAATGGCACCCAAATGTTTGGCAACATACATCCACACAAAGCCTAAGAAAGCTTTAAAAGAAAGAGGGCTTCTCATAAAAATGAGAGTCAAGGGCAGCTTCTTGGCAGCTGCATTTTTATGTTTTCAGATAGACTCTGTTTGCTCCAAGAAGCAGATGTGGCTCCTTTAAGAATGGGCTTCCTGGTTTGTGCTTGTCCTGTTACAGAGCACTTAAATGGGGTCTGTGAGCAATGTGTTACTAGCTTGATGACAACATAGACCTGCTGTGTCCCTGAAGCTGGGGTGGTGAGCATGGCTCACAGAGGTGGAGAACATACCTCTACCCTGTTGGAAGGCGATGAACTAACAGGCAGGACTGCAAAGTTGATCCTAACCATAACCCTGTAGCATTAAAACAACAACAACAACAACAACAAACAAACAAACAAAAAACATGCTTCCGGTCAGAAAATGACTATAGATATACAATAAGACAGATCCAGGCAAAAATAAACCTCTGAATGGGCCACAGAGTGTTTGAAAAAAAATGTACATATGCTTGAGAGAGAGAGGAGAAAGAGTACAGACCGTTAAAGAGACAGTAAAAGTAATACAAATGAGTACAGAGAGACATAGATTAAAGGAGTAAGAAGTAAGAATAAAAATTAAAAACTAATAGAGTAATAAATAGTAAGTCACATAAAAATGGAATATACAGAGAATCTGGAATATATATATAATACATATTATTGTGTTTTCATTGAAATTTTTGACTGCAGAAAGATATTTGATTCTGGGGACTGCTAAGTTAGACCAACATAAATGTATCTTGACTTCAAAATTTGGGTCTAAGGATATGTTGCTTTGGAAAAAAGGTTCTGCTTTTGTTTTCACAAAAGATGAGAACCTGTGGATACCTTCCAGACTAATGTGGTTTGATGAAACCAGACCCTCCAAAAGGTCTCCATGGATCCTAAAAATACTTTGCCCAAAAAACTACAGGAAGCTATTTGGAGAAAACTATACCCAAATTCGCAAAATGATTGCTTATAAATGTTTGTTTTCATTAAAAAGGGGATATAATAGAGAAATTAATACTTTTTATTGATAGGAACTTTGATTTATTGATAAAAATTTAACAACAATTTTGTTATGTGTTTATTTCTACTCCTGTTTAAGTTGTTATGTTTATAGATCTCATTTAAAAATGTAATGTATAATTAAAAATTGCAGATTAATAGATAATCATTTATAATAGTCAAACTAGTAGTCATGTTTGTTAGGGATTTCTAGATAAACAGAAATATATTTCAGCTGGATAGATAATCTTCAACACTTCAAAGACCTACAGAATATGGCATTTAAAATCTTTTAAAAACTTTTATCAGCAATGAGACATGTCTGCTTTGGGCAGAACCAATCTACTTCAAGAGGTTGACAGGCATTGAAGAAACTTGTTATGAAATTTGTCTTCAATGTGACAAGTCTAGCCAATTGGGCAAGACTGCTTGATGGTATGCTATATGAACTGATCATGCAGGACCCACAGAGAAATGACTGATGAACTTTCCAAAAGACAGAACAGTCCTTCAGG
Organism: Bramus lutescens; assembly: GCA_001685075.1. Taxonomy (NCBI): domain Eukaryota; kingdom Metazoa; phylum Chordata; class Mammalia; order Rodentia; family Cricetidae; genus Bramus; species Bramus lutescens. The sequence continues at coordinate 160,997 of LOEQ01002544.1, forward strand.
GTTCTTACTTCATGAAAGAGTCTGTCAGAAATGTAAGATACAGAAGAAAGTGACTGACAAACTGCCAATATAGGCAAAAGAGTCTTTCAAATTTTCTGCTTCATGGAAAAGTCTGCCAGATACTATGGACCTATAGGATGAAGATGGATGCCCCAACATTACAGAAGAAATTTGGGTGACTCTCTAGGCAATGAGATGTCTCTGTCAATTCTAGAGTTTTGGAAGTTGCTTACAATGTACTTCCTGTTTACTTAGGTAATATTATATCCTTCTGGAGTCGCTGATGAATTTGAAGGATAGATAGTTATAATTAGTTTTCCTTAGTTATGATAAGAAATAAAATAGATATAAAACTTTGAGCTCATAAAGATAGGATGGATGATAGAGTATTTTCCTAAATTTGCCAAATAGTAACTGAACTAAATAATGTAACAATAATTCTTGCTTGATAACTGTTTTGTATATGTAATTTTACTATGTTAAAATTAAAAGCTTTACTTTTTATTTAGACAGAAAGGAGGAAATGATGCAGGATGTGCTTCTGTATATGTGTTGCTCTTATTGGTTAATTAATAAAGTTGCTTTGACCTGTGATAGAGCAGAATATAGCCAGGATAGAAGAGATATCTAGAGTAGATGGAGTCAAAGAAATGCCATGTAGCTGCTGAAGGAGAGAGTCGCCAGAACCTTACTGGTAGGTCATAGCCTTATGGTGATACACAGATTAATATAAATGAGTTAATTCAAGATGTAAGAGTTAGCTAGAAATATACCCAAGTCATTGGTCAAACAGTGTTGCAATTACTATAGTTTCTGTGTGATTGTTCGGGTTTGGGCAGCTGGGAAATGACCACGCAGTGTCTGTTTACAGGAATTTGTGAGTCACCTGATATGAGCTTTTATTCTTGTAACAGAGTATCACGTGCTCTGAGCAGCTCTCGTCCTCAAACACTGTAGTTGTTAATTATGAATACTCAGCCAGAAAACTCCTTGTTAATTAACAAATTGATTTTTTTCACTTGTACCCAAAAGTAGTATTATTTTTCTGGTTACTGAAAAAGTTCAATAAAATTTTAATACAAGGATCTCATCTCACATTTTATTGGGGCTCCAGCATTCTTGCAAACTGCCTGCTGAAGTTGGCCATGGGGATCACAGTTTGTAGCCTGGGAGAGAACATGTGGTCACTATAAATGACATTTTGATGCTGTCGAGAGCTGGTGAGACTTGAATGTGCTTTTATGGGCATCCCTCATTGGTGACAACTTCTATGGTACAAATTATTAAGAACATTGTGTTTACATTTGTTCTTCTTGTAAATGTGCCTTATGAGCATGCACCGTGGGTTTATATAAGGTGTTAGGAGGCAGAAAAGATTATTGTTCCCAAACCAATAACAACCCAGTAAGGAAAATGAATTATCAGTGAATTTCAGGAAACGGTGACATGTTTTTAGAGATCTCTGCCACTGTCTGAGTCACTTTTATTTGAAGCTTACTTAAATTTTATTCTTCATTTTCAGAATTGGGATAAAGGACTGAGTTTTCCCCATCTTTGCTTCTGTAACAAAGTGAATTTTTGTCAATATAACACAATGAAAACAATAATGATTTTTCTTCAACTAATTATAGAATGAATATAGTTCTTATTGGAAAGATATTCTTTTAGTATATCTTGTGAGAGAGTAAAAACTGTGCAAAGTGACTGATTAGAGTCCATTCAGTTCTTAAAATATTAGGTTAGAAACTAGCTTAAATATTAAAAGGCTCTAGTGAATAAACTCACTGTTGGTTGCTGTGGTGATTTAGCATTACAATTGATCATTGTGCTGGCTTTGCTACTGTGGTATTTAGTGAAAATGTGATAGCAAAAATTTACACACTGATACCCCCAAGTTTTCCAGTATTTTATTTTACAAAGACAGTGTAAATGTACATAGAAAATACATACTTGTGCCTAGGAAGAAACCTGTTTGCTACCAATGACTAGCTCTGAGTAACTGCATAGTATATTCTGCTGTATCTGTGCCTATATTGAATATGTAGAGTGCTTTTTGGTAGGATGGCCATTTTTACTATACTAATCCTACCAATTCATGAACATGGGATATTTTTCTGTCTTCTGATATTTTATTCAATTTCTTTCTTCAATATTTAAAAATTTTTAATCATGCAAGTCTTTCACTTGCTTCGGTAGAGTTACCCCAAGATATTTTACATATTTAAAGTCATTGTAAAAGGTGTTGTTTCCTGATTTCTTTCTCAGCCCATTTGTCATTTGTATACAGGAAGGCTACTGATTTCTGCGAGTTGATTTTATATTTAGCTACTTAAGTTACCGATATTCAGAGATAAATTCATCATTAAGTTTTGGACCATTGGATTAGTCTTTTGATTTGGTGACTAACTTAAGAAATAGAAAAGGCTTATCAGATCAAAAAGCCAAGAGACAGAAACTAAACAAAGTGAGGAGAAAAGAAAAATTCTCAACCCCAAAAGGGCTTTTGTGAAGTGGCAGACATGAGTACCTCTTCTTCCAAACCCTCTATACAGCCTGTGAGAAGACACTTAGCACCATCCTAAGAAAGATTTGGCAGCCCCTGGCTCTGAGTTCATGGAAGGGAGGCTGCTGCCCTCTTAGGAGTTACAGAGATTACCCTAACAGTGAAGCTGCGCTTTCCAGTGAAAAACTCTAAGACCCTTGAGCAGCAATAACCAAAAGTTATTGGTAAAGGCAGGAAATTCAATTAACACAGAAGGATGCTTATGCCTTGACACTGGGGGACTGATGACATCACTCATGGCTGAGCTGTTTTCCTGGTGTCCTTTCCAGATACTGAAGGCAGGCAATCTGGGTTGTCAAATGCAGGGCCTTGCCTTAAGCTTTTCATTCCTTTCCGAAGGAAACAGCCCAGTTGTCTCCCTGTCCTTCTCAACTCTACCTCATAGCTGTTATATAAGCATATGCCAATTGTTTAAAATTTTTCTACCTATTCCTTTAAAAATGTTAGCATTATACGGAGGATCATTACATTTCTAATGAGTTATATCAACTTCTCTTTCAGAAATCGATGAGAAGAGGGTGACAAACACTCAAGAAGTAAGTTTTCCTATATTTTGTATAAATGTGTTAAAACATAATTAACTGTGATATCACTGTGTTTTTGTTTTGTTTTTCTTTTCTCCTTATTCTGAGAATCAAAAGTAGGCTCTCTCACATAGGCATATTCTCCACAGAGCTCCATGCCCAGGATATTCTTTGGAACAGAGTTTGTGGGTGCTAATTTACATTAGTGTTAACTGTGTGGTTGATAATACACCAATAACATAAGCAGTTGACATAAATAAGTATCACTGTGATATAGAAAGTATTCAGGTTGCTTTTCCTGAAAGAAGAGAAAACTGGTATGATAAAAATCTCTGCCTCAGCTATTTTGCTTCTTGGTGAAATGCTAAGCCCTACAAAGACTTCCAAAGTTTTGATTTTGGTTATAAGATATGCAACTGGTAGTTTTAATTTCCTGCATGATTGTATATAAACAACAAGCAGGGCTAGGCAACATTGGAATTCAAGAGTAAAGAGATGGAGGCAGTGTCAGGCACATGTCAAAAGCTCTTCATCTGTTTAGAGCCAAAGTCAGCCCCAGAGTCCAAGTCTGGGGAGAACAATTTCCTCCAGACTCTAGAGCCTTGATAACCAGAACTAATGGGGTCACCAAGTAATGTGTTCAAATGTAAACTCAGTACCAGTCTGAACTCTGCACATCTCTTCCATTTCCCATATCTAAAGGAAGAATTCAGATAGGAAATTGGAGCCCAGGGAGTCTTGGGGATCTGATAGCATATATAAAATATAAAGAAGTTATGTAGGCCTAGTAATGTAACAAAGAGAGAATTGGATGGACTGTGGATGTAAGCAGTTTCTATGATCATGAGTCAGCATACAACACCCAAAGAGGAAATTCTAGAAAGTGTTAAATATCAAATAACATTTTGTACAGCTTTGTTGTAGGAGCCCCCTGGCTGCTTAGACCTGAAATAATCACTCAGAAACTATTAATTAGATCATTCCTTGGTCTATTAGCTCTAGTTTCTTATTAGCTAGCTCTTACATCTAGAATTAACTCATTTCTATTAATCTGTTTATTGTCATGTGGCTGTGGCTTACTGGGTAAAGTTCTGTTCAGCATCTGTCTCTGTCAGGACTATGTGGCATCTCTCTGACTCCTCCTTCTTTCTCCCAGGATTCAGTTTAGTTTTTACCACCTAGCTCTAATCTGCTAAGCCACTGTCCTAAAGAGCTTCTTTATTCATTAACCAATAAAAGCAACACATACAGAAGGACTTCACAACACTATTTCCCCTTTTCTGTTTAAATAAAATGGAAGGTTTTAACTTTAACATAGTAAAATTACAGATAACAAAGCAGGTATCTAACAAGAATGACAGTTACAATATTTGTATCTACTTTATCTTTTATCATAACTAAGGAAAACTATNTTGGGGCATCCATCTTCAGCCTACAGGCCCATAGTATCTGGCAGACTTTCCCATGAGGCAAGAAATATCAAAAACAATTCTGCCTATATTGGCAGCTTGTCAGTCACTTTCTTCTGTGTCCAGCAGATTGTATGGCAGACTTTTTCATAAAGCAGGAACCCCGAAGGATGGCCTCACCTTTAGGCAAGTTCAGTGGTCATTTCTCTGTGGGTCCTGCATGTTCACACAGCATACCATGAAGCAATCCAGGCAAGAGCGGTTTCTTGCCCAAATGGCTAACCAACTCCATGAGGAGTCTCTTCAATGTCTATCATCCTCTTGAAGCTGATTGGTGCTGCCAGGATCAGATGTGCCTCATGTCATGAAAAGTCCTAAGTTCTTAAGCATTTTAAATACCATATTCTGTAGTCTTCAAAAGGTTTGAAGAATGCCTGTCCATCTGAAATATATCTCTGTACATCTAGAAAATTTAATTAACATGACTACAAGCTTGACTATTATAGACGATTATTTATTAACCTATATTTCTTAATTATACATTACATTTTTAAATGAGGTGCACAAACACAATACCTTGATCATGAGCAGAAATATACATTTAGCAAATTGACCTTAAATTTGTAGCAATAAACCAAGATTTATACCAATGCAAATTATTCATATCTATATCATATCCCCCTTTAAATGTAAGCAAATATTTATAAGTAATATTTAGGAATTTGGATGTAGTTTTTTCCAAAGTGCTTTCTGCTTTTTATTCGGCAAAGTAGTTTTTGGGGGTGTTCACAGTGATTTTTTTCTGGGGGATTTTCATCCATCAAACCACATTAGTCTATAAAGATTCCACAGGTTTTCATCCTCTGTAGAAACACAGGAAGAACCTCTTTTCCAAAACAACATATCCTTAGGCCCAGATTCTGAAACCATATATACCTTTAGAGTATATATGTTGGTTCAGTTTAGCAGTCTATATGAAAATATATATACCTTTAGAGTGTATATGTTGGTTTAGTTTAGCAGTCTGTACAATGAAATGTATCTCTGTACTTAGCTCCTTCACAGTTAAGAAATTCAAAGAAAACACAATAATATACATAATCCAGACTCTTTGTATTTTATATCTTTACATGGCTTGTTTTTCTTTTTTTCTTTAATCAATTACTGTTGTACTCTCTCGCTTTAAAGACTTTGCTTTATTTTTTTAAAACGATTTAGTTCTTTTATAACTCGCTATACTCTGTTTTCTTCTCTCTCCACAGCCTACATATATTTATCCAACACTGCGACCCACTTAGAGGTCTTTTTCATTTGAATCTGTCTTTATTGTGTATCTGTAATTCTTTTCTGAGCAGGACAGCTTCTTAAAATGCTAAGCCGGTGTGGCTAGAGTCAACACAGCCCTGCCTACTTGCTCTACCCAGTCCAAATGGTGGAGATGTGTTTCCTGCCCCTGAAAGCCATGTATATTGCCCCGTTTTTAGGCACATAGTGGGTCTATGTTGCCATTAAGCAATTCGTAGCACTCTGCTCCCAAACCCTATTTAAATGCTCTGTGTTGGACCTCCTGACAGAGTTAGAGCTATTTGTGCTGGTGAACCAGGAAGCCACTGCTTTTTTTTTTTAAGAAGCAGTTTTTTGTTTGTTTGTTTTGCTGCCGCTAAATTAGGAAGACCTCTATTAAAGTAGCCGTGGCATGTCGCCAGCAAGCAGAGCCCATCAGAAAAAAATGTGGTTACACTTTGTATTTTAGTGTCTAGAATTTCTTTCCAAGCCCTCTCAGGTTTTATGTAGATTTAACTAACACATGTTAGAGTGCCAATATGAATAATTTGCTGAGACAGTAAAGGCAAAAATACTTTGAAAACTAAGCACTATGTAGAGTAGGTTTCACCGTGCTTTGTAATTACCCTACTAAAAGAGCACGAAGCACTACCATAGAATTAACTTTCTATGCGTCTAAGAATGTGTATATGGAAAAAGATACAAGGAATCCCAGAAGTAGCAGCTGGTCATCAAGATCAGTCTGATATGACTGAAGCAAGAACGGTCCCCCAGAATCATCAATCACACACCCAGTCAACACTAATGCAGACTGGTACCAGAGAACCCTGTTACAAAGAATATGCTGGACTGGGGCATGGCTTGGTGGAGAGTGTGCCTGTGTGAGACCCGGGGTTTGATCCTCAGTATAAGGAGAAAAGCAACCTCTTGGGCAGCTTGTTCATTTGCTAAGGATTGGGCCAGTGTTTGTTTCAGTTTTCTCAGCTTCACTTTTTGATAGGTGTATTTTGAATCAGTGACCAATAACACCAGGATGATGATTTTGAGGACAATTTAATTTGCATAAATGTGCCTCAATTCAAGTTAAAACTTTACAAAATTGTTTCTGCTTTCTTTCAAACTCTACACCTTGCATTTTTTATATGCATGGAAAGCATAAAACCAGCCCTAAAATATATCTTGTAACCGTTTATACTTAAGGTTTTCCCAGCAAAGATCAGTGCAGACGCTAGAAATCATTGATTAGGACCCTTTCCTTCATCACATTAAAATACAAGTTAATGTCAGTTGAAAATTTTTTCCCAAGTCTCATGTAGCTTCAGTGTCACTGGATGGCAGTGGCTGGCCTTGACCTTCTGATGCTCCTTATTCCTCCTCACTACTGCTAGAATTACAGAAGTGCACAGCTATGTTTATGAAGTGATGGTGATCAAACACAATGCTTTGTACATGCTAAGCCATACTGCAATTCTATCCTTCCAATAAATATTATTGTAAAAATGTAAATAAATGCTACATTGCATTATTATAGTGTATCAATGAATATACATTGTTTAAAAAGTTATTTGGACACAATTTGATTGGTGAATGAACTATATAAATAATAATAATAAATAATATCTATAAAATATAGGTGATTTCATGTGATTAAAGGATGCTGGTTTTGACCATGAAGCATATTCTTGTTTCTATCATTTTCAAAATGTGAAACCTCTTAGTAACCTTATCCTGATCTGGGGTAGTTAGGTAACAGTTCAATGTAGCAGTTTTGGTAAGAAAGGACTTACCTTTTGGACAAACAGAAGGTATCAGCTTGACTTTTTCATTCCAAGTAAAAGCAAGGCTTAGATTGAATATGGGAATTCAAGAGAGTTTAGAATTTCTTTTGTGAATGAAGAGCTCAAATTTTCCCTTCAGAACTCTCATTAATTACAGAGGCAGAACACACACACACACACACACACACACACACACACACACATTGTGTATGTCTATATCTATACATACCACTGGCATACTTTTTGAAGTATACTTTGTATCAGAACCTATGTTTTCCTTGCAGTTGAAATAATATTCTTTTATTTCCTTAAAATAAACTAATCTGAGGACAGGCAAGATGGCTTAATAGGTGAAGGCCGTGGCACTGACCACCGAGTCTGACACCCCAAGTTTGATCTCCCATATGCACACCGTGAAAGGAGAGAAGCAATTCTACAAACTGTCCTCTGACCTCAACACATGCATCATGGTATCTGCACGTCCACACATATTCACACACAATGGACAAACAATCCAAAAGATGAAAAAAGATAAGTACAATAAAATTACATACAGTACTGTTAAACTAATGCTAACAATGGAAATATAAAAATGTGAGAATTTTAAGATAAAACAGAGCTTTGGGTCTTGGAGGTCTGTGGTACCCCTGAGCGTGTCTATAGCTGATTACAGCTCTACTTCTTGACATCAGAAAGCCCTTTGAGATGCAGTGCAGAGTTATCTTCCTCACATTGGACAGCAATGCACTTTTGACAAATGTCTAATGCTTTCTTTTCCGTTGTCTACAGTCGCAGAATACATCCCCTAAGCAAAGGAAGCAGAGTGTGTACACGCCGCCTGCCATGAAAGGTACTGTTCAGGTACCGTTTTGGGGTGTCGTGAACGGTGGTTGTTAGGACTGGCAAGCTGTTTGTCGCGTAGACTGTTGTGTAGATTACGTGCTCGTCTCAATGCTGTGATGGGGAAGGCGTTTACATCTCAGAAGCATTGTTCCGTTATGAGTGAGGCGAGCAGTTGAGGAACTGATGTCGGCCGAGTCCCAGAATCTTAGAATGGGAAAACAAATTTTCAAAATAATGACAAAGATTTTTTTCTTTTCACCTTTCTTTGTATCTTTTCTGTGAATGTTCCCATAATCTCTAATTATGTTTGCTGTTTGGCACATGACTATCAGGAGTTTGGGTTTTTGTTGGTTTGTTTTTTATTTTGCTGTTGTTGTTTTTCCCTCCTTAACTCAAGGGAAGCAGAGGAGTTTGAGCCGAGTGGAAATGGAATGCCAAGGGTTGCCTCGCTGCCTCGTGTCACGAGCCTCTCTGCTGAACCCCACCTAGCACCAATTTGCTGTGCTCCTACCAGCCGCCCAATCACAGCAGAGAATGCTAGCTCAGATGTTGGCGTTTCCCCAGAATTTCTCTTCAGCATGGAGCTGCCAAGTAACATCTAAGTGTATCAGTATTTTGACTATTCCTAGTTCCAAGAAAGGCTTCTTTTCTTTTTCACACACAAATGTTCCTGACACAGGCAGCGTCTGTCCAGGCCAGTATCTTGCCTCTCAGCTTGGCTCCCTGGCTGCTGGTTCTGGGTTCATAACCCAGAGCCCTCCAGCTCTGATTCAGTGCCCCAGAAGCCAGCGGGGAAGCTTAGCAGTCGAAACCAGGAGTGAGAGTTTCCACTTTTTATCCTCTTTTTGGGGAGGCGGGATATAACTGGATCCATAGCTACTCTCAGCAAATCTCAGTTCCATGCAATTATAAAAGGCTGCATCTATTTGTATAAAGATGAGTACATTGTCTGCATTGTAGTTTATCCCAAAGCAATTACTGAAATTCCTAGGCATCCTTGTCTAAAGTTTAGTGTAGCATTTTAAAGATATTTCTTTATTGTAAGTGATTTGTATTCTTCAAGACATATCAGTTTTGGCATGAATGGGCAACAATGAAAGATAAATGTGTAATTGCCCAATTCTTTCCTCTGTTTTATTTTGGGATAGCTTAAGCTAAATAAAGTAGTCCTCATGTCCTCAGAGAATAACTATATTATTTTGAAAGGAAAATCTTAAACTCCGAGGCGTAAGGGGCCGTGGTGCTCATTATTTTTAGCTCTCAAATATCTTAAGAATGTGGGATTCTAGCATGTAAGGAAGCTAGTTCAACTGAAGTATTTTAAATATAACTTTACACTGTGCAGCCCAGAGATTGTTCTTCAAACAACCACCACCTACAATAATGAGGTTAAGCCTTAAGGGATCACAGCCATGCTTTCCTGAAGGGGTCTGGGTATTGATACAAGTCACTTAGTGAATAGCTCTGTTAGTGTTCAGCTTATGACAGAAGAGAAGGGCAATTCTAAATGATTCCCTCCATCTATCTGTTCCTAAGAGCTGGAAATGAGTGTCTGAAGACCAATTGAACCAATGGTAACATATGGTCCATTCTGAGTAAAGAGAGTGGCTTTAATCATAAGACGGATGGCTGAAGAAGGGAGTGTTGTTGAGATGGTGAAGACATTAATGCAGTTGTCCCAAATGTGAAGTTCTTCGGATTGCAGGGGAACAGCGTGGAAAGTGACACTAAAATGGCTTGCTGGGAGTGTAAGGCACCCACAGAGGCAAGTAACAGTTGTGAAACGAGCAAACAAACAAAACAACAACAAACCTAGGAGGCAATTGTGCTTGAAATATTCTTCCACCCTCAACTTAATTCTTCGTGCAAGTGACATAGAATTAGTTCTTGCTGGCACCCGTATGCATTGTTGACAGATAGCAAACTGACTATGAATCTAAGCTTTCTTCACCTCCATTTCTATTGATTTTCATATTCACCAATCATTTCTTGCTGTCAAACTTATAAGCCTTTTTTTTTTGCTCCAGCAAAACGAAAGTCGCCATTGTCATCTCAATAGGATTTTCTGTGTCTAGAGCTGGGCTGTGGAATTGACAGATCATAGTTTGTCTCCTGATTCTACCATCCGTTATGATTTCAGTGATCTCAGTGGTGTGCCATCCACAGAGAAAATAAATTCCTCTTTCACATTCTTAATCCAAATCCATTACAATTCTGTCAAATGGAACAAAATGCAGACAGAAAGAGAGAGTGTCCTGGAGCACTTGGGTCTCCCTCAGGTACACACTTGCTTTGGCTACCACAATTTAGCAATTATCCACCAGACAGAACAGAAGGCTCTCCCTTCGCATCTGAGGTCCTTGGAGGCACTCATCTTTGATAGGCTGAGGCGCTTCAGATATCCTGTGCTCACCACACTTTTTATAATATACAGATCAACCATAAATTTAAGATACATATTGTACTTCTAAATGACAGACGTTGACATTTTCATCAAAAACACTGACTTTTCCCTCATACTATAATCTAGTGCCTTATGATCGGATAAGTAGAACGTTCTAAAGATTATCATTAAGATGACAGCGGATGGCTGGAGGTCCCTGTGCACTCTCCTGGGGTTTATTTGTGTGGTTTTCAGCCTGCAGTTTACAGAACAGTTGATTAAATTATTGTTGGATTGCTTGAGTCTTGTTTTCAGGAAAGCAAAGTGAATTTGAATCCTGGCACCCAAAATGGCTGACTCATTTCCCCGCTGTGTGTGTGTGTGTGTGTGTGTGTGCGTGCGCGTGCGCGCGTGCGTGTATGTGTGTGTGTGTGTGTTCTACTGGAATTCAAATGTGATTTACTGCAAAGTAAGTGCTATTGATTTAAATGGAGAGCTGAACATTAAACAAAGGAGCAGATAGGAAACCCACTCAGTGTGCAGAGCCCATTAGTATTATATTTCTGTTCTTAATGTACAGCAAGCCGTAATGTTTCCTTTACTTCACAAACATCTTCTCTCGGATTTCTTGTAAAGGAAAATTTTAGTTGCTTCAGTGCCCTGTGAACGCTCTTCTGAGCTGAAGGATCAGGTCGATCTTCAGATGTAAAAGGCGTTTTCGCTCCAACCTCTTATTTTTAATTCCTTCAAAGACAGATGCAATCATAAATTTTTAATCTTAATTTAGCCTCCTCTCATAAATAGAGCAACAAATGAAAATAAGGAACAACTCAGCATAGAAATCGAATGACCTGGTAGGAAGGCTAAAACAGTTCTAAGGAGCAGGGCCTCAGACTGGGGCAAGGGATGTGAGATATTACTGAAGGATGATCCGTCTTATCTGCAGGAGAAGTTGCTTGTCACACTGATTTCAGGGGAACCAACATGAAAGAACGTGGATTTTGAGGGACAGCTCATCAGGTCTCTAGCTTGACATCTGCTTTTGTGAGCTGAGCCACCTTCAGAAACTCAGGGTCAATCTTTGTGTCTTCTTTTGTTGATGCCATGGAGATCATTTGGCATAAATTGCTAGGGAAGTAAGCAAAATGTGAGCGGAAAATGCTTAAAATAGACCTATCGTATGCGGGTCCGTTTTAAGTAGTTATTTGGACCCTCGAAGGAGAATGTGGGGCAGCCACGCCCATTTCCATCAAGGTCTTCGGAGTTCAGCAATGAGAAAATGCGGACAGCATAGCCGTGGCTGGGAAAAGCATGAAATTTGGCTGCAGATCTGCCCTTGCCCAATGGGAATGAAGTCAGCTTTAAGGGTACCTGATCCTACAAAGCATGGCTTCACCGCATCTTGCAAGAGAGACTATGATTTTATTCAGCTCAGCTACAGGCAAACTTAGAAATTATTCTTTGGCATTCTGGTTCCCTTTCAACACAGTCTGCTGTGTTGCGGCTTCATTTCACCCAGCGGCTCCTCACAGATGTCGTGCCCCGCTTTCCCAAGTGAACTAACAGGACAATCAGATATAGTTTCCAGAAAGTGGAAGAGCCAAGTCTTGGCTATGGTGAATTTGGATGCAGACACAAAGCGTACAGTAAATGTGTCTTGTCACGGGACTGAGTGCACTATGGACACACAGCTCAAAGACAGCGCAGGTAAATTAACAGGGATTGTACTGTGACTGTGTCTTGGGAAGTTCCCGGAAGGAAGAAGTTCCAGAAGGAATCAATCAGCTCCACCCTCTCCTGCCTTTACTAAGTATTGTACAGAAAGGGAAGGCATGTCCTGAAGCAGAGGTAAAGCAGGTCAGGGAGCCTGAGCCAGACTCTGGGGGATTAGAAGGAGCGTTGAGATTTCACAGAAAGGACGGTAAAGGAGACGGTGGAGTTTGCAAAGCTGACCCCAGCAGCCCAGAGGTCTGAGTGCTTGTTAGCCCGCTTCCAGCTGTGAAGATGGTACTGGGAAAGCGCTTTCAGCTGCCACCCCTTCACTGGGCAGGGATTCCATGAGGTATACTCCTGTGCCGTGTGAGCTCACCATGGTGTGTCTGTCCTGCAAGGCTCACTGTTATTAGGAGTAGTTATGGTCCTTTGCTATGGTGACATTCATCGATCCTGTCATGCCTAAAATCCAAGGAACTTCAGAAAAGGGTGACTCTAGAGAACAAAAAGTTAAAGAGATGAAACAAAGCCAGAGGAGGACTAAATGAAGTCAATTGGGCCATCTGGTATCCATCTTTGTGACCATCCCAGCTGCTTTTGTTACCATCCA
>LOEQ01002544.1:181027-200240 GCA_001685075.1 Bramus lutescens
AGTGACCCGTGTTCATCAGCCAGGTCTCAAGAAGCCAGAGATTCTACGACCTTCCAAAGTATTCCCACCAGCCAGGAATCAAGGGCTTAAACACATGAATTTATGGGGAACACTTCTGATTCCAGCAGTAACACATGAGCTTTGTGTCTTAGACATAATGCAAACTTAAGAAAATCTTCTAATATGAAGTCAAACTGAAGAATTCCAAACCCTCAGTGTAAGAACTGAGATTCTTCTTCATGACTGCTGGCAGCAAAGAAGTCCAAAATCCAGGCACTTTTCTTCAAGTTTTACGTAGTTTAGACATTATGCTTCATTAGGCGTGTGTGTGTATCCTTACCTAAGTATGTGTTTCTGCATGTCTGTGTGTACCTTGCTTTTGAAGACAGAATCTCTCGGTGGCCTGGAGCTCATTTACTAAACCATCTCTCTCTTCAAACTGAATTACACCTGTGTTCCGCCACTCCTGGCATTTTTTATGTGTGTTTTGGGATTAAGCTCAGATTATTACACTTGTGTGACAATCATTCTGTCAGCTGTTTCATCTTCACAGCCCCAAGCCATCTGTTTTTTTAGCATCGTAGGATTTCAAGTACTTAACTGATTTTTAAAAATTAAGGATACATGTTCTCAGCTTAAAGACGTCAAGGAGAAAGCTCGGAAGGTTTCGATTTTAACAAGCATTACTTTTAGTTATCAATAGATTGAATTACATATATTAATTAATAAATATATGCTATTTACATATTTAAATAAATATATTTTTTCTATATATTCAATATTTTAAAAAACAGAGCTTCATTGTCAACTCCAAAAGCTTTGCTTTTGTTTTGTTAATATGGAGTAATTGTCTAATGTCCGCAGGTCTGAAGTTTTACTTATAAGGCCAGACTAAAAATCTTCTTTGCTTTTTGTATCAGCATCCTTGGTTTTCTAGACAGGCATTTTAATCCCTTCTGATTTCTGAGATAAATATATATATTTTTTCACATAATTGTGTGATTACTCAATAGACTTGAACCGATCCCTTGGAGCTATTCCAGCGTGTGTTGGATAAATACTGTTCCTCTCCACCTCTGGGAATTGGCCAACAGATCCCCCAGGAATGTTTTGATCCCTTATACAAACACTCCAGGAGCAAGGAGCCTTGATTCGGTGTTTTTTCCACTGGCAAGGAGACCTGAAGGGTTTTGCACAGTTCTGGTAACAGCTTGTGAAAGAGAATGAGCAACTTGTGAGGGGAGCGCCCTCTGCTGGTCATAAAATTTCAAAAATCCATGCAGAAAGCAGTGCTTGTGATTCAGAGAAAAATGTATCTTTTTCAATACAAAACGGGCTTCTACTAATGAATAGCCAACAGAAGGAGTTCCTATTTTTATTGTTCCTAAATTGAGAAACACACAATTTCTGTGTCTTTAACCATTCAACACGTATGTATGCCAACTGGATATTGCTTTCTTTAGTAAAACAAAATACAACATGTTTTACAAATGGTAGGCAGGTATTTTTGTCTGGATAACCCTAACCAAAGAAAACTCCTCCATCAGATTTCTACCCTTGAGAAACTCTGAACCGTTGCATGCCAAGACATTGTTCTCAGGAGGTAGTACACTACCAAGAGGTGGCACCCAAAACATGTCAGCCTGGGACCGTCTCTTTCAAACTGACTAAACCCTCCCATCTCTTCTCTAAGATGCTGATGGCAGCCTTCATTTGGGGAGGGCACAAAAGAGGCCTAGAGTGGAAGAAACTGAAGCCTTGATATTTCCAATGTGTGTGAATACCAAGCTACCTGTTTCCCCAGTTTCTCATTAACTTCTATAACTAGGAGATTATAGATTAAGGGAACATTATGAAGATTAAATAAAATAACATGTTAAACAAAATAGTGCACGCCTGGCAAGCAGCTGATGCACACAAACTTGACTTAATGCCATTCCTAAGAAAGGTAGAGATTAACAAAGATTCAGACCAAGAACTAATTTCCCCTCTAAACATTCTGCATGGCCATGCAACATGGTCACTCATATTTCTTAAAAGTGAGTATATGGCTACAGTAGCAGGCTTTCTTTTGGGTCACCAACCATCTCCAGAATTATGACAGAGACTTATTATTAGTTATGAATGCTTTGCCTTATCTTATGCTTGTCCTACTAGCTCTTATAACTTAATTTATTCTGTTTCTCTTCATCCACATTCTTCCTTGGGGTTTTCCACCTTTCCTTCATTCTGTATGTTCTATTCCATGTCTGGCTGGCTGATGTCTGCCTGGCTGGCTGGTCCTACGCATCTCCCTCCATTTCTCCCTTATCGTCTCTTCTTGTTCTCTTTCAAGCCTAGATTCCTCCTCCCACTTATTCTCTCTGTCTGCCAGCTCCTCCTATTCCTCTATTACTTAGCTATTGGCTATTCAGGTTTTTAATTGTTCCAATCAGGTTCCCTAGGCAGGCCAAGCACCACATCTTTAGATAATTAAACAAATGCAGCATAAACAAATGTAACACATCTTTATATAATTAAATATTCCATAATACAATAAAAAACTATTTTTGATGCAAAGGAAGTATCTGAGGTGGAGGGGGCTGGAGAGATGGCTCAGTGGTTAAGAGCACTGACTGTTCTTACAGAGGACCTGGGTTTGATTCCTAGCACCCCTGTGACATCTTCAAACCTTCTCTAACTCCAGTTCCAAGGACCCAACACCTTCTTCTGGCTTCTGCGGGTGCTTCATGTATGCATTGCACAGACGTACATGCAGATAAAAAATACACATAAAATAAAAATAAGTAAATCTCAAATTTTTTAAATGATCCAAAATATAGTAAACCCCTCCTAAAGAATGGCCGCAGATCATTACACGCGGCCATAAAAGAAGATAGGCAAACAGTTTATTCCGAGGAGCAGGATTAAGATAATATGGGTAGACGTTATAAATAAGCCCATGTTTCTGTTAGTTCTCTGTTACTACTTAGATAGCAAATGTTGATTTTATCATATTAGGGTTTTTTCAAGATAGTACACAGTCGTTTTATTATCAAATGGCTAGCTAGGGAAAAAGTGTTTTGAACCTGATGTTGTATATGTTCAGAGGGACAATTTGCCTCCGGGTGACACTGTGCTTGTGAGTTCCCCATACACGGGTTAAGTCACTTTTTATTATCAGGTAATAAAAAAGATGTCATAGAGACAGTGTCAGTGGAGGGTAGGTAAACCTGATTCCTGAAGTTGGAAAATTGGTGTCTGAGTTCTAGCCTCATTTATCTCTCTGACCTTGAGAACGCAGCTGTTGCCCTGTCTGGTTTCACTGTCTTGGACTGTAAGATACATCAACAACAACAAAAAAAATCAATACTTTCTATGAGCTTCCTTGGACTGCAGTAAGAAATGTCAAATATTCACGACTTATACGACAATTTTATTCTCTTAGACCTTGAGAGGTTAGAAATCTGAAATCAAGGGGTTGGGGTCATACTACCCCACCAGCCCATGGGAAAGTCTTCCCTTCCTCTTCCAGCTTCCAGCTTCTGTGGCCAAAGGTATTTTCTGACGTGACTCCATCTGCTCTTTGAGCTTTAACCTAGTCCTTGCATCTTTATTCACATGCCTGTAGACACTTCTGAGTCTCTGAGTGAGTTCCTCTTCTATGAGATGCCAGTCGTTGGATCTAGGACACTGGATAACTCATTTAACAGAATTCCGTGATAATTGCATGTGCAGTGGGATGCTGGGATTGCATACCGATGGCCCCAACTATGTGGGAAGCTCAGGTGGATCTCTTCTATTTATGAATTCAAGACTGGCCTGAGAATCAGGAAAATTCATCCGAAACATTCTCTCTCACATCTCTCTGACGCAGAAACTACAAATCTTCATCTTAAAAATGCTATAATTTGGGGTTATTTTTCCTAAGATTTACTCTGTTCTTAATTGCATGCATATATGTGTGTATGCCACATAGGTGTGGTATCTGCAAGTGAGTCCTGGAGCTGGAGTTATAGGTGATTGTGGTCCCCATGACATGGATGCTAGGAATTGAACTTCATCCTCTGGAAGAGAAATATACACTCTTAACCACTGAGGCACTTCTCCAGCCCATTGCAGATTTTCTTATTCTGTTTATGATTAATTTCCTATATCCACATATCAAGTCCTAAATGTTAGGGATAGGAGCCCCCATGTCCACCCTCGGTGTGTGCAGGCATGTTGGCTCAATAGAACTTCTCAGCGGCTGGCTGGGCTTCAAACTCGGGCCATCTAAAAAGATTTCATTTTCATTCCCGTATACAAAGGGCTGGTTTTTGTGACTGCTAACGCTGTTCTCTCTTTGCTCAGATCCAAACCCTCAGCATCATTTTAACTGCTCTGTGTTTGTTGTCCAACCCAAGCAAGATTTGAGTGATCCTGCTTGACAGCATCCATCTGTCACAGCCAATTGATCTTTAGAGGGTACCTTGAGTGTACCTTCCTGTTATAGTCTTAATATTGTCCCAGCATAGGCCTCGCTCAACATTCACCCCAGCTGACCTATAAAACACACACACACACACACACACACAAGCACACACAAACCATGAGTTATAGCAGAAATGTGGGTAAAATATGTTTCTTTTAATTCAGATGATTTAATATAATTCTCGTGATTTGATGAAAATGTTAACTATATTCCACTGGAAGACAGAAGAGGAAAGGAAAGTCTTCCCAAGAGTGAGTGGAGGTAGCATGAGTGTATTATATATGAACATATGCTATGAATATATAACAAGGTGACTATTTACTGAGTTTGCACTAGACTGCCTCTTGTAGAAAAGAGATGGGGCGTTGATTTCTATCATCTTTAAATTGAAGTGTCTCTATCCATAGAGTTCTCACTAAGTGAGGAGCGAGGCATAGGCTGCTTCTGCACTGTACTGCATCCTTAAAATACTGCTGTTAGTTATTACAGAATTTAAGGATCATATTGACAAAAATACTCTGAAAATCTATTTGGCTTATGATTTTTGATGCTTCATTTCATTTTAAGTATATTTATAGATCCTGTTGGATTTTTAGCAAGACTGTGACCATTTGAGTACAGAATTTAAACTATTAACTGCCATTGAGAAAAATGGAAGGAAGGCGTCCTTTCTGGTTGTAGCACCCTCTAGTGTCCATATAGCAAAAACACAGAAAGTCAAGTATTGAAGGCCTCAGCATTATTAGCAGAGACCTTCTCTAATCAACTGTAGTGTGCAAGGAGAAAAGGCATTCTTTCTGGGTAGTCCCAGAACCCCTCTCCCTCGGGGACAGAAGGACCACAGTTGATGTCTTACCGAGCAGAGATGCAGCTGCTGGGGTCAGCACTCCATCAAGTCTGGTAGCACCAGGTGAGGAGCCCACAATGCCTGGTTGGATAAAGTTAACACATGAAGACTGAATATACTTATCTGTGACCACAGTTCCTAACGTACCTTGAGAATCCATGGATGCCTTGGGAGAAGGCCAGAGAATGGTTGGTTTCAAGGGGACCTGATTTGGGACTAAGAATCTAGAACAGAGATTCAAGCATTTGTAATACTAAGAATCTCTAGATTTTTTTTTCATGCTATGAAAGTACAAAACAAAATTGTGAAGAAAAAAACTTGATGTTCATACTTTTCAAATATTAATAGGGTCTTGGCTGAGGCACAGAGGGAACGAGCGATTAAAGGGAAATTGACTTTTCCACACACGTGTGTTTTTGCAAGATTTCTGTTACGCACACCTGTCCCCCCACACAGAAACACACACTGCTTTCCAGGGGAGCAGCCGGTTCTGAAGATGAGCCCTGGAGCAGTAGGAACACAGGTAGCTGTGATTCTTCTCCCGAAACACCCGTCAGTGTTTTATGAAACTTTACTCTTCAGCCACATCCTGAAGTTTATAAAAAAGAATGCATCTGGATGCCAACAATGCTTTCTTCTACAAGATAATTAAATTCTGGTGTAATTCACCCTAGACAACGTGGGGAATGCTTTGTCTTCCATTGCCTCTAGCTTCTCACACTGAAACAATCCCTTAAGAATGTGCTGTGTGTGTTCCTTCTGCCTGCGGCTACTGCCTGCTCTGACTGTATGACAACCCGCAGTATGTTTGTGGAAGTTCAGATGTTTGTCATTTATTTCCAGTGAGTACATGACTCTACAACATGCCACAAGGGAGGTGAGTATTTAATACAGGCAAAGGACAGAGAAGAAAGCTCATCACATGGCAGACTTGTTTGTTCTTCTTCGCCTTCCAGGATATTTTAGGTTTCTGGTGAAATGAAAGTGTATTGATAAGTACACATGCACATACATACATACATACATACATACATACATACAAAGCACACACAAAGATAAGCAAACAACAGCAACAAAACCCTATAAGTTCAGACAAATTGTACACTGAAAATTTTCAAATTATATCAATCTAAAAAGTAATGTGCATACAGTTGGGCTTGGGAGTACACCTATATTCATGAAATATATTTAAAATACAATTGAAAAGCTAGGTAAGATTTTATAAAGGGAAGATGGAAAAGGTGCTGTGGGAAACAATGGAATAAAATAATTCTGAAATCCAAACGTAAGTGGCATCATGGAAAACAAGCAAACAACTTGTGAAATCTGCACAGAGAGTTATCGCAAGTCAAGGAAAAACTTGATACTTTGAAATACAGGCAAATATAAACTGATATTTCTAAAAAAATCATATTAGTTGTTCTCAACACATAATAAAGCTAAGTCTCATTCATAACTGAGAAATGAAAATCAAGCAATCCTTGAATGTATATCTTTAAACATTTTATGTTTTAGTGGTGTGTGTGTGTAGTGTACATGGGCGCACACATATAAGTACACATACAGTGGCATCAATGTGGAGGTCAGAAACAACTTTGGGGAGTCAGTTTTCTCCTTCCAACTCAGGCTGTGGGCATTGATCTCAGAATATCAGGCTTGTCAGCAAGCTTTTGTCTGGGGATCTTTGCCCCTAAGATTTTCCTTTTCTTTTTCTTTGAGTTTGTGGGAAAAGAGACCCTGTCATCAAAATGTGACTTGCTGCAACTTTCTTGAGAAAAGTAAAAAATGCGTTATCTCTTGCTACTAGATTTCATTTTTAATCTGTCATAAACATAGAATGGGATATTCATTGAGTACCATGAAATATTAAGGGAAAATATAAATTTATCATATTATTCTCTGCTAGGTGAAATTAGTTTTGTGAAGGAAATAGAGTAAAAATGTTCATAATAGTTACTGGTATGAGACACTGTCTTCAATCAAGATAGAAGCTGAAAGATCGGAATGTCAAGTCTTTATGTATACACTATACCAAAAAATACATGCAGCATGTGCCCACGAGGTCAAGCAAACTCAAATTCACTAATCAATACAGTATTTCCGTGTAAGGCCCCTTCTGTGACTGAAACAGGCTGTGAGGGATGGAATTTCTTTAAGGAATAAGTTTTTCTACATTTTTCTTGCTATAAAAGGAATGATAGTGCTCTTCAATCATATTGAAAATTTATGGCATTAAAATTATATAAAGAATGTCTTCCTTTTACTATCCAGGTTAAAAAAAAGTCAGCACTAAGTCAATAATATACCACTGTTATTGATACTTTTTGGAAGAAACATTGGTTTTACCATTAATGCACAAGCCAGAGAAAGACAGAGACTATGAGGTGAATATGAACTGATGTTTGTTTTTGTGGAATTGGCAGGTAGCAGCTTCAATGAGGCTGACTGAGAAGACTGTTGTGTAAAGTTACTGAGCAAAGATGTGTTGCTTTTGTTTATGTTGCATTTATTTAGCCATCTAAGAATGTGTGTTTATTTATGTAAAGATGTGTTGTGTCTGTTTCACTTTACCTGCCTAAGGCACCTTATTGGTCTAATAAGGCACCAGAATGACCAATAGGCAGACAGAAAAAGGATAGGTGAGGCTAGCAGTCAGAGAGGATAAATAGGAGGAGAAATCTAAGCTCAAGAAGAAGAAGAGTAAGTTTGAGAGGAGAAGAAAGGAGAGATTGAGGGACAAACTCAAGGCAAGAAGCGGGGCAGACACCAGCCAGAAGCTGTAGAAAAACAGTGAAAGCAAGATATACAGGAGTAAGTAAGGGAATAAGCCCTGGGGCAAAAGGTAGATAAAAAGAAACAGGATAATTTAAATTAAAAGAGCTACTTAGAAACATGCCTAAGCTAGCCCAAGCATTCAAAACTAAGAAGTAAGTCTCTGTGTCTTGATTTGGGAACTGGTTGATGGCCCAAAAGAAGAAAGCCTGGTACATTTTAGCACCAAATGTGAGGCTCAAATTCATGACCCACACAGAAATTAAGATGCTCATGCTCTGTTTTTGACAGAGGTTTCTGTCCCACCCACTCCCGCAGCTGTTCAGTTCCAAAGAAACACTCAAAGGCTGACATTAATTATAAACTTGTTGGCCTATTAGCTCAGGCTTCTTATTAACTTTCTCTTACATCTTTAATTAACCCATAATTCTTGCCTGTGTTAGCCACATAGGTTGGTACCTTTCATCAGGGAGGCATTCTCATCTTGTTTCCTCTGCATCCGGGTGACAATTCCAGACTGAGCCTTTCCTCATCCCTAAATTCTCCTATTCTGGTCACCCTGATTATAATTCCTGCCTGACTACTGGCCAATCAGTGTTTTCTTAAAACTAATACAAGTGACAAATCTTTATGGGGTATAAGACCATTGTCCCACAGTAATGCTTTACTAACTGAGGTAGCTTATTGAGAAGGGTCTTTTTTATCATTAATCATACTATTAATATTTTTTTTCTAATTGTTTCCATACTTAATTAAATTTGTGGGATTATCAGTATTGTTCTTATTCAGTTGGTATTGACATGATTTATTTCTTCCTCTCTCACAAGAACCTTTCTTTCCTTGGCTCCCTCTTGGCACCTCTCTTAGTGAGTTTTCCCTCCCATCTCCTTGCTGTTCAGACCTCCAGATGTTGGTTTGATCTGTGGATTAGCTTGAATCCTCAGTCTACACTGATGCCTTTGCCAGCAGCCTTTAATCCAGAGATTTCAAATATCATGGTTCACACATGAAGCCAAATCTCTCTCACTGAAATTCCATATACTCATATCAGATTTCCAAGGGATTCGAAGACAGTCACTTGTGTATCTATCTCACAGTCATCTTAAACTGAACGGGTCTCTGACAGACACCATCCTCTGTCCTTTATCAAATCTATTGTTATAAAAGAAAGACAAAGAAATCCCCCAAACCACACCTATCATGAAGTTTTCTTTCCCTCAGCTAACATCAGGTCCATCCGGCTAGCAGAAAAGCAGTGGTCTTTCTGAGTTCACTGTCGCTCTATCTGTCTACTAAGGTGTCCCATTGGCCCTTCCCTCAACCACTTCACCCAACCCCTACGGTTACCATTGCTGTGTGGCCTGTTGATATTTTCACTGGAATCACCAACTGAGTCACCATGTGCTCCTTTGAAAGCCTGTAAAACCCAGGACCTTTCTTATCTTCTCTCACTAGCTTACTCTGTTTGAAGCACAGTGGCTTCCTTGCTGTTTCTTAAAAAATTTCCAGTCACCCCTTTCCTTGGGGCGTCTGTACTGTCTGTCCTACCTTTATCTTTTCTTCCCTCAATATCTACAGGACAGCCTCAACCTCCAGTTCTTTTAATGCTTTTTCTCGGATGCATCCCTTCTTTTGGGAGGACAATACCACACGTGGTCCAGGATATCCTTGAACTTGCCACAAAGATGCAGATGATCTTAAATATCTCATCCTGCCTATACCTTCAACCTCTGGGATTACTGGCATGTACCACCAAGCTTAGCTTTATGATATGCTACAAACTCAGGGCCTCATGCAGATAAACCATGCACTCTACCAACTGAGATACATACCAGCTCGGCATCATCATTGCTATGATGAAGATTTCATGCCCACCCTAATTCAGAGTAAAGTCTTGAGATGTGACCCCTGCTTCACATTCCCCCCAAATACTTTTACTTCTGCAATGCATTTTTTCTTCAGTGGTAGCTCATGCTAGATTTTTATTATCTAGACTCCCTGCAGGAATAAATTTCATAAGCTGAGGGTTTGTTGTTTGTTTGTATGTATGTCCTAGACAAATTCCTTGCACAAAGTATGTCCTCCAAAATAGCATCTGAGGTGAACCGAAGAGATGGCTCAGAGGGCAAAATGAGTGTTGTGCAAGCATTTGGACCAGAGTTCGGATCCCCAACACCCATGTAAATGCTAGGGTGTGGCCACTTGCCCACTTGAGTGTAATGTGTAAACCTGGTATAGAGAGGCAGGGCATGCCCAGAGAAAACTGGTGATCCAGAGTAGCTCAACCAGCAAGGTGCAGGTTCCATGAGACACTCTGGCTCAGTCAATAACCTGGAGAGCTTAGAGGAAGTATTCTATGTCCCTCTCATCTTTCACCGGCAAACTCACACATGCCCACAGACATGTGAAGATGAAAACATACACGTGAATGCCCCCACAAATACATACACACACTAAAGTATCTGTTAAAGTAGTGAATGGATTCTGAGTATTTGTAAGCTCTGCGAAATAGGAAACATATCCAGCTAACACTCAGTGGGTACTAAAGGAAAGGTAAGGTTAAATGGGGGTTTATCCATTGTGACTTATATACCTCTGAAGACAAATCTGTAGTTTACAGTACTATATGTTTCCTTTGGTGGTCAGAATTATGCAGGTTTAATTTTGATGACCGTGGAGCTTTTTAGACTACTTTGTATAACCTTTAAAGACTTTATAAGCCACACAAAAATAATAATTGTTAGTGAGCTCTTGTGGGGGGCAACAATAGGCTTAAATATGTTTGTTATCCAGTGTAACAAATAATGCCATGAAAATGGCTTGGTCCAAATGTGGCACCGCACCCAAGGTGTACAGTCCTCCATCTCCCATTCGATTTCTTGTTTAAAATAAGGATTATTTTGTAGTTTTCAGTAGTTTTCTTTTTTAAAGTTTCATAGGATTTTAAAAAGCTTTTTGTTTTGAAAAATTAAAAAGCCTAGGTATATATTCACTAACTGCAGACAGGCAGTGATCGATTTTAAATGTTGTAAGTGGTCTTGTAGGCAATTGCTTGCAGCCTTCCTCCTCAGAGTTCTCCAGGAGAGCAAATCGAAAGGGCGTGCATCTTACCATTTTCGGCTCAGAGGCTTTCCTCTCAGTAAATTTCAACCCTGGTGCCTTGAGCATTAAAAGCAGATACTTAGAAAATGTGCTCAGGAAACTTACTACAGAGCTCCAGTCTTCATTTAAATCCCAAAGATAAAATAATTGCTCTATGGGCAACTCTTGCATCAATTCCGAGGCTGTTGATGTTCATCCACAGCAGGCCCATCGAGTTTGGAGTTTGTCAACTTGTACATCAGAGTTCACAGACAGCAGTCAAGATGATGAAAACAGAGACTGTGAGCTAACCAAGGGAAGTATGTCATGACAACTTGGCACAGCTGATTCAGGCAGCTTTTATACCTCTTGATTTCCTTGGCCCTGGGAAGTGCCATGAGTATCCCAATGGCACTGGCCATTTATTTTTCTCTACTACCTAGGAAGGCATTCTTGCTTCAGACCTGTGTTTGGTTTAATGTAATCAAGACCAAGATAAACAAATTTGCTAATAGGGTTATATGCAGAAAGCCTGCTGTAAACATGCCTGGCCTGGGTGAATCACATTACTTTTCTCTTAGTAGACAAAACATGCCTTGTCCAAATCCATTTATACTGTCTTAATAAGACTCCAAAGGAACTAGACCCCCAGATCCTTTCAGGAGACTCTAACAGTCTCGGATGCTGGAGGAGAAGAACGCGTAAACAGCTGGATCTCTTTTTATTTAGACAGCCGGGTTAGATTCAGACCACCATTTCTGTCTTGATTATGTAAACTAAATTCTGCGATCACACTCAGAACCCTACTCTGAAGACGAATCTTTCAAAGGCAAGTCCAGCTGGAGCCGGAAAGGACCGAAATAGATCCCAGCTGTTTGAATTGACTCAACCCAAGAACAACTAAAAGACTATCCCAGAAAGCGCTATCGCTAGTAAATTCCAGCTTGAAGTTGTAGGTAGCTAGAGAGTAAAATCCTTACGGACCACCCCATGAAGCAGGAGCTTGGAAAGCCTGGTGGGAGGAGCAGATTAACTGTTACTTGTGGTTTTAGCTGTCCCCACCATCTACCACTTGGAATTTCAAACCAGTTTAAGTCTAGGCACACTTTGCCAGATGTTCGCATATCCAAGTGAGCAGAAGCCAGCAACCTTCTGAGAAATCCTTACATTTTCTACCTTGAAAGAAAAATGCCTTGTTTATTTCATTAGCATCCAAGTTGTGCTTGAAGGCATTTGTTACTTTCTTTACTCGCTGGGATGATAAATACCTGACAAAAGCAGCTTAGGAAGGAAGGAAGGTTTGCTTTTTCTCACAGTCCTAAAGGATAAAGTCTGTCATTACAGGGAAGGTAGGAGGCAGGAGCAACAGGGCTCATCACGTTTTTTCTGTAACCAGGAAGCTAAGAGAAAAGGCTGGGGATCAGCTGAATTTCTTGATTTCTCCCTTTCTTTCTTTTTATTCTGCCTGAGACTTAAGCCCATTCCCAAGTGCTCCCTAGTTCAGGATGCAGGGTGGGTCCTGTGTGGTCACTCAGACTCCTTGGAAACACTCTGAAAGATGAATCCTGGAGGTTAACCTCCTAATGTGCCTTACTCCTCTGAAACTGACAATCAAGATTAACAACCCCAAAGAGCATTTTCCCTCCTATTTAGATTTTCCACGCTTGATTTTGGTAGCTAGGTTGCATTACACTATGCAAAGCAAGCTCTGTGAACTTATAAATATGCAGAGAAGAAATGGTAGATACACACAGTATCTTCCTTTACTGTTGATAATCTTCTCCACCTTGTTAATTAACCTGTAGAATTCTGTCTTAGTCACCCACTTCTTTATTAATGCAATGAATAATAGTGCAGGTCATTTTCTGAAAATTAGATTTAATGATTTTATTCTCTAGGTCCAAAGTCTCCTATGTTTTAATTCTGTTCTAGCATTATCTTCCAACACAGTGATTTTTATTCATTTAAATATATTACAATTTTACGTGGTTTTAATGTATTCTCTTTTCATATTCACATATACATAAATTATATATTTGAACCTAGTTTTCATTTGAAAGCCTAGCCAAAGGCAACTCATTTCAAATATAAATAGTCTCTTAAGAAGATATGGATTGATTTCCCTAAGTATACGTGCCATACATTTGATTAGGACATTCTTATCCATGTAGACTTAACAAATCTGTCTGATAAAAATGACTTGGTATGAAAATGGATGCTGTTTATGTTTGAGGAGAAGTTTGGAGCCCAAATTCATTTTGCCACCTAATATTATGTCAAATTCCTGTTAAACAATTCTCTTAAGCTATAAATTTTGAAGGAGAAAGCTAGACTTATGTAGTTCAATATTCTCTTTTAAAACAAGGCTTTGAGAAGTTAATTGGTAAGGAATGTTTTCCCAACCTTAAACAAGTAGTAAGTTGGATGACATTTTCTATTTATAGCAGATGGAGACCAGATGAGATTTCTTTCTGTTGTAACTTTCTGAGTCGAGCATTTGAAGCCTCTGATGAACAGATAAGCTCAGTCTCCTTAAATACTGTGCTTAATATTTATGCTGACTCTTATTTGAAAAGTTAGTCAGGACGTCTAAATAAAACATTCCAGATACAATCTTCTATCAATGACACTGTAATCTTAATTTCCTTAAGAATAAATTTAAATACCATGTCATTTTAAAGTCAAGTATTTTCAGAGGATAGCTAATAAGTTTATAAGTTTCCCCAAACATCTGATACTTCCATCCAAAATATTAAAATAAAAGTCTCTGTCCATACGTGCATAGTCTTCCCAGTAGGATGAGGAGACAAAGCATTATTTAAAATATAAAACTTTTTGGATTTCAAAGTAAAAATAGATATTCTGCTTCCAAGGGCAGGGGAAGTTCTCCAAAGTTCTATCTCTTTTCCCAGAAATGGTGAAAGGAGCTAACCACTACCAGGATTAAAAGGGAGCGAAGGAGTGTATAGTTTCTGACATGTTGAGTTTATAGTTTCTGTACTGGTCAAGGGCACTTTTCCAACCCAAAAGAAGTGATGATTTGCACTTGGGAGAATTCTTCCATTCAACAGCTGCATAGGTAACGCAGGGAAAGCGTGTATGGGTAACTAGTGACTCATTCAATGCTGTAGGGAAAACCGCCTGGACAGGTATATCTTAGAAGACAAGACCAGTTGTACCGTCAGGAAAGAGTGTTAAATGATCACAAGGTACGACAAAAGAAAACCCAGGGCTTTGGTGACAGTAGGCAGTAGGGTGTGGGTGGGATTTGGCAAGGGGCGGAGCCACACTGAAATATATGGGGGTGGGTTAGAAGAGAGAAGAGGGTGTGGTGGTAACTTCCTTTTTTATTTTTAAGGGTCAGACTTAAAATATGTAGCCTTAAAGAAAACTTTCTGAGTTTTCATTTGCCCCCCTGTCTTTAGGCTAGAAGATACTTGAGTATATTTCATAAACAGAGGAAAAATAGAATAGAATCGAGTTTAGTTCTAGACGGAAGAGATGAAAAAAGTTGGAGGTGCGTGGAGACCCTCCAGGCGCCTGTCACACTCCGGTTGCCCCTGCTTTACTCACTTCCTCCTGGCTGAATAGCACGGGTGAAAGGGTTGTGTGGTCCCCGTGTGAGTTAGATGGTTTTCTTTCTTCTCCTCTACTTTTCCACTCTCATTCTTCTTGGCATCTTTCCATTTTCCAGAATGGCTGCTTACCTTCTAGATATAAGTGCTCACCAAGGCTTTGGGAAACTCAGAAAGAAGAGATTTTCAGCTTTGTTTGTTCATAATTTCCAAGCTCCTAGCATGCATAGTGGCATTCACCAAATACTTGTTAAATTGAAATGAAATATTTAGCTTACTCTTGGCTGACTTCATTCATGGCCTCACACCTTCTAGACAAGCACCGTACCTCCAGACTCTATTCCTAGCCTACCAAATGTCTTAATTTTTACACACAATAGAAATAACTGAACTGCAAAGAAGAGAGAGCCCAAATATACTGAAAGTTACTTATTCACAACCTAGATCAATAGATGTTTGTGGGAAGTCACAGTTTCACTTAAAGAATGTCATGCTTTATTTACAGTATGTAGCATTTTATATTTAAGTAGCTGCCATTAGTAAACATTAGATTTAACACAAAATCATAGGTTCAACTTGGAAAGCATGATGTGGTTTTCTTGCAAAATCCTTGACTCACTAAGTATCCCTGTATTTGAGTTGAAGCCGTCCCCAGCACCTCCAGGCACAATTTCACTAAAAGAAAGCAGAGGATTTTCATTGCAATGTTCCCACCACTCGCTGTTGTATCCTCAGATCTGAGTGGACAGCTGCTTTTTGTGTTCTAGCTTCCATAGTCTATACTGTAGCTAGTTCACCCACTTAGGATACTGGCTTGGCCATATTAACTGGTAGTGCGCAGAAGTCGTGATGCTGATGGTACTCAACTTAGAAGTCAGTTGTGTCTCTGTGTAGGCACAGAGGAGAATAAATAGCATCTTCCCCTCATTCATCCCAAGGTTCACAGCTGGTGCTCCTGTGACAAAGGATGGGGCATCAAGAGGAATTCAGAATAAACTCATTCAACGAAAGCACCCTGTGAGCAAGCAGGCTTAAGGAAAGAGGAACCATAGGCCTGGGGAAAGGTGACTTTATGTGAAGTCTGTGGGAACAGAAAAAGACAATTGTGTGTGTGACGTAATTGTAATGAAGTGACGGGAACTCGCCAGTCCATATTTGTTCAGACTCCATTTGGTCTCCAGGTCCAGGGCAGGAGCCTCTGGGGATGAGAATCTTATGACCACTTCTGGGTAAACTGATTCGTCTTTGTAATTAAGAATGTGACTTTACACAAATTATTTTTCTGTTTTTGATGATGTCGTCCTCTTCCTTAATAGGTCAAGGGACAGCCAGCATCCTATTGCAATTTTTTCTACCTGGCTCCCCTGTCTCTAGATAAAAACACGGTCTGTTCCTTTGTCATCTCCCTACAAAGAGTGGATGCTGTAGGCCTCCTCCCTTTAAACCTGGCCTGGGTTTTCCACATATGTGAACATTTCTTAACACACAGTCCCCTCCCTCAGAATCGTACACACACAGGTTATTCTGAAATTTCAGTGTCTCAACCGTCAGTGTTTCAGGTTCTCTAACAAGCAAAGCCCATGAAATGCTTGCACAAATGAGATTGAACTCTACTCTGAGGAAGACAAGATATTGTTAGATTTTTGAACACTATCTGTGCAAAAGCAAAGGTGTCAATTCAGTACATCGAACAAACAGACATTTCTTAAATACCTCTCATTTCTCAGAAGGAAATATTTTTAGTGTTTTTTAGTGAATTGTATTTTAACTAGTGAACTTCTGGTATTGATTGGAGACAGAAAGAGTGGTTTTCTGAAAGAGGCTTTGTACTAGAATCATCCAAACACTAACTATCCCCGGAGTGCAGTTAGGCAGGCACCCTCGGAACGCCTCATTTCTGAAAAGGTTCATTCACTATGTAACATTCTGTGCTCAGACGTCAAGCACAGAAACATAATGGTATGAATCCCTCATAAAGAGAACAAGCGACTTAAGAATCTGTCCTACAACATGTGTTGTTCGTAGTGTGTTGACGTGGGAATAAAACGTTGCTCTGTTACTAGGACTTTGAAGGACGGGCTTTACTCTTTTCCTTAGAAATAGGAGGTCTGAAGAGATTGTTACTGTTTGTATGCCTCCCACTTGCAACGTGTTTGGTCACAGAAACAAGGACAGCCTTGCTGGGGCTTGAGCTGTGTTCCCAGATCACAATGTGTTGAGAGGCACTGGGGCGTTCTCCAAAATAACCATCACAAACCCAGCTTATTTCCTGTCTCCTTTTTCCTCTTCGTGTTCTGTGACCAAATCACTGTGCGCTAATGTAAGGGAGCAGTGCAGACATTACTGACAAAATTTTAGCTCAGATTGAGGTTTGGTATCAAGTGCTCCTAAGCAAATTCATAAAGCCCTAGAGCCTTCTTCCATTTCAAGGTCACTTCTGCCTCCCACATTATCAAACCAGAGCTTCCTTCATCTTTTCTCCTCTCAGGAAAAGTGTGCTTTTTCTTGACATCCATAAATTGCTTAATATTGGATTACAATACACGATATTCTATCTAACACTTTCTTTTAATACCAGATACTAGTTGATAGCAGGGTCCCCAGAGCTCCAGCATACAGGGGATTAAAAAAAGACTGACTCCCCTGAGAACAATATAATAGCAAATGAGGGTCTGTGCTTTTGAAAGCTTTGCATTGTATCAGATAACACGAACACAATCCCCTCCACTATAGAACACATGGAAATGCAAATTGATTTTCAAACACCGTGCATACACTGGGGACATAATTACTTCTTAAGAGTTTTATTGAAGAATGGAAACAGAAAGCAGACTCTCTCATTCTCATTTGAGGAAACCTTTAGAGTTTTTTTTTTTCAAATATGAGGGATATAGCTTCTTACAGCAGCATCTGGTATGCAACAAAAAGGTACAAGCTGTTTTGTCCCAACACACACCATTGGGACACTGCCATTTGCAAAGAAAGTATTGACTTAAAAATAAAGATCTAAAAATAACAGAGAGCACAATCATCTCCCAAAAATAACTTTGTAGGGGAAAAGAATGATTCCAGTAATCAGTTTATGAACATATGTACTCTGTCTCCCTATGATCCATCGGTGACCATGTTTTCTAGGAGAAAAAAATAAGGATTAGGAACATTTGCAATTTTGTAACAATCTTGGAGAGGAAATAGTTCAAGAGATGTTGGAATTCCTGAGACATTTCCCTACTTATGGGAAAATATTTCTTAGTATTTTAAATTAGTACTATCCTAAAAAATGCCTGTTTTTTTTTCCCTAAGTAACAAGTGATCCACACATAGTCAGAGAGCGTGAGGCCATCAGCTATGATGGAAAGCAGTGTGAAGTGTTAAGATCCTGAACCATCTGGATCTTTCAAGGACTTTCTGGATACCTAGTCTAACACTGTTGTTATCCGAACCTTTCTTCTGGGGTCTCAGAAAGGAATTCGTACTCTTCAGGAAAGAAAAGGTACCAAAAGGTTCATTAATCATGATCTAGAGCAGAAGGAATGGATACGATCAGCTGGAAGTGACTTGTGACTAGAATGGGATTCTGGCCCTAAGGACACAGATGCTGTCATGTCTGAGAAAATGAATTAGGATTCAGGAACCGTGGGTTCTAGTACTTATGATAATGTTCACTCACTGAGGGGCCTTGAGCAATTAATTCATTTATTATTTTGCAGCCACAATGTCTCCAGCTGTGAAATGGACTGAGTAGCTATAGCCCTCAGAGTTTATAGGGTTATACTATACATGAATTGATAATATATTTTTGTTTTGACAAAAAATTTCTATAATTAGATCAAAGAAGGAAGGAAACCTGATTTAAATTGGATAATACTAACCATAAATGACAATGTAAAATAATAGTATT
Organism: Bramus lutescens; assembly: GCA_001685075.1. Classification (NCBI taxonomy): domain Eukaryota; kingdom Metazoa; phylum Chordata; class Mammalia; order Rodentia; family Cricetidae; genus Bramus; species Bramus lutescens. The sequence continues at coordinate 199,657 of LOEQ01002544.1, forward strand.
AAGAGTTATGCATGTAGCTTAGTTAACTGGTAGAATGCTTGCCAAGCATGTATGCATTCAGGGTTCAGTCTCAAGCATGGCATAGACCAGGCGTGGTGGCATATGCCTATAATATCAATACTAGGGGGAGAGGCAAGAGGATCAGAAGTTCAAGGTCATCCTCAGCTATGTACCAAATTTGGTGCTAGCCTGGACCACGTGAGACACTGTCTCAAAAAAATAAACAAAATAAAAATAAAATTAAAAGGGAAAAAGAATGAAATTTCCAAATTAACCCTTATTCTTCCATGAAAATTGGCTGCCCGGGGGGTAGATTGAGGTAAGCCTGGCTTAAGGCTAAGTCTCACTTTTACACCAAGTTGGTTATGGTTTGTTTTGTAAAGATTTGTTTACTTTTATGCATATGTTTTGCGTTTATGTAAGCGTGTTCTTCCGTGTGTGTGCAGTGCCCATGGAGGCCAGATGACAGTGTCAGATCCCCTAAAACTGAAGTCACAGATGTTTGTGATCTGCTACGGAGTTTCTGTAAGAACAAGCACTGACCTGTGGTGGGAGCTACATCTCTGTAGCCAATCACATTTGGA
>LOEQ01002544.1:227312-258920 GCA_001685075.1 Bramus lutescens
AGAAAGAAAGAAAGAAAGAAAGAAAGAAAGAAAGAAAGAAAGAAAAGAAAATCCTTAAAAAGAGAAACAGTGGGGAGATTTTAATTTATTAACGGAATGGGAAAGAATCTGAAACTGTGAAGAACCAAAATATCCACCACAATTAAGGTGTAAAGATCTAAGAAATGGAAAGCTCTTCAGACGGAGGGAATATATGAGTTTATCAGCCTTCTGAAATGGGAGCATTTAACTTTAAAGTGATCCACGCTGTGGTAAGCTTCTCAACAGCTGGAGAAATCAGAGCGCATGCCCAGTTCAGCTATTTCTTCGGTGCTTAGTTTGAGGCAGCTGTGAATCAATGCTGAGGATTGAACCCCAGACCTCAAGAGTGTTACATGCATGCTGTCCAATGAACTATGCTCACAGACATGATATGATCTTGAGAAAGCAGGGAAGCTTAAAGGGTCTTTAGTTCCAGAGCCCGAATCTTAAGTCTGGGTCTTCCAATATGGAAGACACCTGAACATAGTGTTTTGCTGTTTTTTTTCTATTTATAGATGGTGTTATAATAATAGTTACCACTTACAGTTTCTTTTGAATGAATAAGTTGTTAAAGGCAAGGAACTGAATAAATTGGGAGCATGGGGACCTTGGGAGAGGGTTGAAGGAGAAGGAAGAGGCAGGGAGGGGAGCAGAGAAAAATGTAGAGCTCAATAAAAATCAATAAAAAAAGGACTTCAAGATGTACTCAGTATATAGAAGATATTACATGTTCATATATATTTGCATCGCAACCATAACTAAATACTACTACAAATGCATATAGTGTTGCTAATGCTCTTAGTATTGAATCAATAGATTATACACTGTTCTACCTGGGGATAAAGGTCTAATAAAGACGATTAATTCTTCCACCTGCCAGTGTACACATAACCTAAATCTGTGTTTTTAATCCTCACTACAACTCTAAGAAATAAGTCCTCAAGGCATTCAGGAAAGGACAGTTGAATTCAACTTATCAAGTTCAACCCAAACGAGTTAGGCCATAAGGCCTGCAAGATTTGTTAGACTACAGGAGAGGAAAGTAACAAGAAATGAACCTCCTCTTTTGTGGAATGTTTAGTCTACCTTGGAGGCAAAGTGAAGAATTCTGTTTTGATTAATGGTCTGTATAATAAAAAAGGAACTTGTTTAAAAGAAAGTGAACTCCATGACTCCATGTACTTTGGTTTTTATTAAAAAGCTTTCCTGAAAAAAGGAAGTGCTTTCATAAGATTACATCTTCCAAAAGGGAAGGGGTGATTCCAATAAATTGGAGGAGGAGATAGAACACATAGTTTCTAAGTTGTGTGTGTGTGGTGTGTGTTCGTGTGTGTGGTGTGGTGTGTGTATATGGTGTGTATATGGTATGAATGTGTATGTGATGGAATCACAAGTGCAAGCATTATACTTTTCCTTTGCTTGGGTCCTGAGGATTGAACTCTGGTCCTCAGCTTGCACCTCAAGCATTTTACCAACTGTGCCATCTCCCCAGCCTGAGATCTGAAATCCTAAGTCTCTAATTTTAGCTAGTCATTAGGCTCCATGTACTCATACAAACACAAATATACACTACACAAAGATACACTACAGTAAAAATGCATTCACACACATACTGCGCAGATTCCTCTTTCCAAATGAACTCTACCTTAACTATTTACAAATGTGTACAGAATTTATGATAAAAGCCATGTCTAACAAATGAGCTCTTGTATAGTTTAATGTATTCAGGATGAGCATATAAGAAACCATAGATGACTTATTTCTGCATCTGATAATAATTTAGACATGCATGAAGATTTTCCAAATAAGTTGAAGGGGGAAAACATCCGAACTTTCTGTCATCGTCCAGAGCCAAAGACTTTGACATAAAACAAGAGAAGTAACTTCTTTTTCCTCTGCAGGCGGGGAGGGGCTGGTCCTCTGTGTGCTCTTTAACAGTGATCTAGAGAATGCTATCCGCAGTAAACTACCCTTTTTGGTAAAGGATATTCTAATTCATCGCGCTAACAAGCTATTACTGGTTATGAACCTTCACCATATTACATTATCCTTAAAATATGCATACTTGGCTTTATTTATTTCAAGATGCAATAGTACTTATTGATTGCTATTATTTAGGCTCTGGGAGTTTATAAATGTGTCTTTGTTTTTTGCTCTGTTATTTTTAAATTTAAAATGGCCATACATAGGGATAACTTCAATTTTATTCCTCCTTCCAGACTAGGCTCTTTTCACCTTTGGAACAACAGACTTCCAAATGTGCCAGAATGTTCTGAACTCTGAGCTCCGACAGACAGAAGTACCTGGCGGGGATGGGGCAGAGGGGGCACATTGCCATGGTAATGGGGCTGTCTGTGCCTACCTCTACTTAGAGGAGAATGCTATGGGTTTTTTATTCAACTAGAATGATTTAAAGTTTGCCAGACCATTCTGAGATGGAAATTGAAAATAGAAAACACATACCCAAACAAGAGATAATTGCAATCTTGGCTGAATTATTGTGTGTGTGATATATAATCAATACTCTGGAGGGGACAAGGAAGGTAGTCACCATGTAGAAGACATTGCCCAACTGAACACAAGCACCTCAAAACATGTTTTCTTTGGAAACCTAAGAATTGTTTGTCTATAGCAACTTTTCTTGTTTCTGAAAAATGACTTAATATTTTCTAGTTCCGATCCTTCCCTCCTTATATGTCACTCTACAGTCCCACTAACTCTATCACAGACTGCCAGGCACAGCTTAGTCTGCACTTCTTTGAACTATTCGCCTTGATGCATCAAGATCCCCTCCCTTCCATTAATCCAGCTAACTTCCTTCCTCCCTCCCTCCCTCCTTCCCTCCNTCCCTCCCTTCCTTCCTTCCCTTTCTTGTATTTTGTGTTTCCTAGCTCAGATCATTTACCTCTTCCAACATGAAAATGGCCCTCTGCCTTTCATTCGGAATGATGTTTTCAGTATACTTTCATTCTGCCCTGCACACTTCAAATCTATTTTGCATTCACCTCTATGTTCTAAGGTTTCTCAGAAAATCAGGAAGACAAAAAATGCAATGCGTTTGAGGCCAGTAGTTTTGTACTGTATTTGTCAGTTGTGAAAGGTAATATTGGTCATTGTATACTCAATAATACAATTATAGTATGTGGTAGGCCAATGGCAACCAGCTAAGTTGTGGTAATTAGTTTTGGAAAGTTCATTTTATTTACAGTTTTTTTAAAAAGGAAAGTTTAACTTATTTTATGTGTATGTGTGTATGCACATCTAGATTTATATCACTTGCATGTCTTGTGCTTTCAGAGGGTAGTATCAGAGTCTCAGGGACAGAAGTTACACTTGATTGTGAGCAACTCAAGTGCACACTTAATGGCTGGGCCATCTTTCTAGAATTTATGGTTCTGAAAGTAAATGGCCACACAGACTTCTTCCAACATCCTCACTGATGCTCCCTAGTTCCTCATAAAAAGAATCCCATTTACTTATACAACTCTTTAAAGGAACCAGCGCAGCTGTGGGTCCATAATAAGTTGGTGCGAGTGAGGGCACATACAAGAGTCAAGGACTCTTATAGATCGCCTCTGATTCGACAACAAATCTTTGTAAGTAAGTGCCTAGCAGACGTTTAGAATTAGCTAACATTCTTTGGCTATCACAGGTGGTATCCTCACACTGAGCAAAGGCAACCATTCCTCTCACCTGTGAACGTCAAAAGCAGCTTGTGTTGGGGTATAAGATTTCATTGATTGTTAACCACATAGAGCACTACCTTCAGGAATAAATGTCAGCAAAATGGGAAAACTCATAGAAATGGTGGGGAGACTGCTGCCTGCTGCTTTGGAGACAGACTTCTCTATCTATCAAAACTTGGTTCTTCCTCTTCTTAGATACATGACTTCATACAAATTATTTTATACTTTGCCACACCTGCTGATTCTAGACGAGAACTCTTCTTGAGGAGTAGATACAAGGAATAGGAAGGATAAGAAAACAGGATTGCAAAGACAAAGGCCCTGATGACGTGAAAGAGGCTCTGAGTCACCCTTCCCGCTTCTCTCAGTCCTGAGCGGTGGGTGGTGCCTGCTTGCTTCTTCTTAATGAATGAACAGACCATACATATTATCAACTCAACACAAGACAGGCATCAGTATCACCCACCAGGCATGGAAATCTTGTGAACTCCACAAATCAAGGCCAAAATAAACCCAGAAAAGAGACCTAAAGCACAAAACCAGCAAACAGGGTATAAGCTATAGTGGACCCTTGTTGCTCTTTTTATATATTTTATTTGATTTGTAATTATAAGTGTGTCTGATGAGTAGTGTATGCACGTGAGTGAAAGTGTCCTCAGAGGCCAGAAGCGAGTATAAGATCAGCTGGAGGTGGAGTTAGAGGCAGCTGTGGGCTTCTTGGCACGAGTACTAGGAACTGAACTCAGGTCCTCTGCAAGAGCAATCTGCGTTCTTCATCCCTGAGCCATTCAAGGTCAGGTCCAAGAAAAGCTGTGGGTTTGAAGATGATAGATTCTTGGAAGATTATCCACAACGCAGAGAAACAGAATGACATTGAGTTTAAGTCATTGCATCAGCCGCTGGAAAAGGAAGAAGCCCCAAAGAGTAGGCAGGAAAAGTAGTGCAAAATCCGAACACATTCTACAACTTTAGGACAAAAATAAAACCCAGATGTTTACAAAGAATAAATAAAGCCAGAGGTAGAATAATAACAGGGAAGGGATCAACTGAGCTAGTAATTTGGTTCTTGGAAGAGTGGTGTCTTAGTTAGGGGTTCTATTGCTGCGATGAGACACCGTGATCACGGCAAGTCTAATAAAGAAAACTCGGGGGAGGGGGGCTCCCTTTCAGTTTCAGAAGTTCGGTCCTTTAACATTGTGGCTGAGAGCAAGGTGGTTTGCAGGTAGACGTGGTGCTGGAGCTGAGAGCGCCACATCCTGCAGGCAATGGGAAGTCAACTGAGACTCTGGGTGGTATCCTGAGCATGGGAAACCTCAAAGCCTGCCCCACGGTGACACGCTTCCTCCAAGGCCTCATCCACTCCACCAAACCTCCTAGTAGAGCCTTTCCCTATGAGATCATGGGGGCCAATCACGTTCACACTACCACAGGTGTTCACCACACAGAAACAGAACTTTTCAACTGGACCTGCTTTTACCCTTCCTCTTCTTGGGCATGTTCTTTGATGTTTCCCCGTTGGCAGAAACCCTTGCAGACTTTTCCGTGGGCCATCTCCTCCCCAAGTCATTCAGACATGCCACCATAAATGCATTTTGTTCTAGATCTAGATCGAAATTGTTCTATAGACTCCAACTGGCTCAAAGTGGCCACAGTTACGTTTTCAGTAGCCATGAAGATGAGGGCTATCCTGAGAACACGGATCGAGATAAGCATGATGACCGTCTAAGACAGTAATATTACTGGATGCTGGCAGTAGAGGATGAGTCTGAGCTTGGCAGTGAGCGTGTGCCAGACAGCAACACCAAAGGAAACCCATCAGGGCTGAGGGTGTGGTTGACAAAGATGCCGGGAATGATCACGGAAGAAAAGGGAAGTGAAGGAGTTGTCATGAAGGAGCTATTTCGTTTTCAGTCCATGGATCATTGAATGACAAGTTAGGACGTGCCTGAGGAGAAAGGGATCTAGAAGCCTTTGCAGCGGATAAGGATGGATCTGAAACAGAAAAGCAGTCTAAGATGGCGTCAAAAAGGCTTCCCATTGCAAGGACTCACCTGGTGTTTACAGGAGCAGGCTCCCCCATCCTTCCCCTCCCTCTCAACAAAAGCGCTTCTCATAGTAGGACCACTATGTCGCCGATCAATCTTTTCTCTACCTTTACGACCCCCCGATCTACCTACTGACCTTCCTGGGTATCTCCAGTGTCTCCTCCATATCTGAGAACCCCTGGGATGACAGAACTCTGAGAGCTTTCACTGTTGCTTCCACCTCTGGAGCTCCTCCCAGACTTACCTCACTGGCCTTGCCTCCCTCTCTAACTCCATCTGTGACTCCTCCCACTCCTCCTTGGGCACCCCACGAAGGCCACACCCCCTTAGATTTCCAGTTATCTTTTCACCTTGTCCTGGTAAGATGAACTCACTTCTGGTGCCTTCACTTAGATCCCTGGACCTGCCACTCTTGATTCCCTCCCTTTAGTTCCCTGGCTGAGCTTAGAGGTATAAGTTCTCCCAAGCAATTGATTCGGTGTTCCAAGGCAGACCGTGCAAGTGCAGCCACTATTGAGGGAAAGCCACAGTGACCATCAGTACCAAACCATAGATCACTAAAGCCATGGCAGAGATAAATTAGTTGCTGCCCACCACATAGAAAGTGGGGGTAGAGAATAAGAGACCCACTGCTACCCCCAAGGAAAATGTGTAGTTCTGCTGTGCCCCGGGCTAGATTGGCCCTGTCTTGTATCCACTAAGGATGCTGCCTTGTATGCTTTCATGAAAGAGATTCCAGATCAGCCTTCCACAAAGCAGGGGTTCATGGAAGCAAAAATGGCTTTCTGTTGAGCTTAGATGAAAGTGTTATTTCCCCCTCAGGGTACTTTTAAATTTCAGGGCAAGGCAGAGCCTAGGGGGGTGGCTCTGTTTGTAACATATGACACAGACAAGATATTTTGTTCTGAAGAGCATGTCATCACAAGTGTGAACGTCAAGTCCCTTCTCTGCCTCCTCTCATCCTGCTCCCCCCTGCCTCCCGCCCAGTGGGTCTTTTGTGTCGGGTAAGCACCAAGTAGAGGTTTCTGAAGAACCAGTTCATTTTACCTTAACGTTTGTGATGAACTGACTTTTAATATTTGCTTCTAAACATTTATCTGATTTATCTTACAATGAAATGGGTCACAAGATCGTTTCCAAAAAAGTAGAATGTGCAGGAGAAATGTTGAATTCCTTGACTAAAACTATTTTCCATTCACCTAAACTTTGAGTGTTTTGTGGAAAAAATGTTCTTTATTAAAATAAAAAGAGAAAATAATGTAATGCAGGAATGCTGAAAAAGAAATAAATTTGATCTTCAACTATTTGAGATTAAAAACATGTTCATTTGAGATATAGAGAGCTTTCCAGTTTCAGAAAAATCGATTAAAATGTCCCAAATAGGATATGGATATGTGTGTATAGGATTTGCATGTTCAATACTTAGAGAAATATGATTGGAATGCATGGCATCATTGCTACTCTTTGACTCGAAAGCATTCATTTCCTTATTACCTTCAATCTGTACTAACTGATGGAGAAGTAGCCACATTGACACTCTGCTTTCCACATTGCTCGTTTCAAATGGCACCTCTACTCCTCGGTGCTTCCGGTCTACTCCACAGAGATGTAGTAGGAAGCATAGGTCTTTGGATACCACAGTTATCCAGACCAAATGGATGGCATCAGCCTCTGAACTCTATGGGTTTGGACAAGTATTCTTCTCTGACACTTGGCTTTCTTTGGGTGTAACCATACTACACTGCTAGATTATTATTAAAATAAAAATAACATTTGTTAATAATTTACATGGGAGCCACAAGTGGAAAACAGGCAATCATCTTGTGTTCTCGTTATGTATTACTTTAGTGAACTCATCTTCTGCTTTTTCTCTCTTCTTGGAAGTGCCTAGAATGAAAATATTACCTTTGTATGTGGCATTCCTGAATACTATGCATAAATTGCAGAGGGGATGGCTCACTTGAGATTTCTAGAGGAAAGTCTCTCATTTCCATAACCATATGTAAGCAATGCTTTTAGCAAGACATTTGCATCTAGTGATATGACGATCAAGGATCATTGCCTTTATAGGACAAAGGCATGCTCAGAATGCACTCAAGTCGGTTCTTCATCTGGTTTACCCCCACTTTCTTCCATATTTCACCAATCTTTCAACAATCCACTAAAAAAATTAAACAGAATAGTAAATGGCCCAGGGTAATTCCCATCAAATATGATTTATTTAGCAATCATGGGTAGTAGGAAATACAGAGAGTTACAGCATAATAAAAACACAAGAATTGTAGGCTATCGTGTGAAAAGTGCAAAGTTCTGGTTAAATGAAAAGGCAGATGAACTTGCGAGTGTATGGTCAGTAGCTGTGACTGAAAACACAAAGCAGGTGCAGCAGCCTATGGAGAGAGACAGTCCTGCCTCACAGTGTGGCCTCACACACCACTGTCTGCAGAGGGACAGCACATAGGACCTTCAGTCTGACACGTCCAGCAGGAGTGGTCCTCCAGAGAGAACGAGGAAGGAAGGAGTGCAGAAGGCCAAAGGCAGAGTAGGAAACATGGTAGGGAGGGTGGAGATAGAAAGCCAGGGAAGTGGGGAGGAGAGTAAGTGTGCCAGGCAGTGTGACCGCTCTGAAGAAGTGTGTCTCCCCAAGTCCCCCTGCAAGTCAGTCACAGTGCTTTCTAAGTCACTTTGACAACGTGGGTAGCGCACACACTGATCAATGGGAGTATTCTTCTGTGTATCTTAACCAAGCACAGAGATTAAAGGAACAAAGTGGATGTGTTCTCTATGCCACGAGGGGAGCAGGGTTACAATTTATTCTTCCCTCCAGAGATTCTAGCTTTGCTTAAAGACAACTGGCTCAATTAGGAACAAGAGTAATTAGATTTCTTAGACTCTCGGATTCTACTGTAAAAGCAGAATATTTTCTAGATGGCAAATATATAGATTTTTTTTTAAAAAAGAAGACATTAAGAGCAATAGTTACAGTTTCTCCATAAATAGAAATAAAAAGTCCATTTTAAAGGACAAAGGCTACCATGATGCACATTTTCAATAAATCTTGTCAAAACATTATTATAGATCAATTTTTACTGCTGACATTTAAAATATCCATTACATTATAATGTCTATGATACAATTCAATTATTTAGCTGTCCTCGGCACAAGATTTGGACTATACTAACACTAAGAGTCTAATTCACAGAACATTCAAAAGCATTTTATACAGTCTACACACAAATATATCTTAAGTTACAATAATGCATACTAAATATGCATAGAGAATATGGCTTACACATTAAAATAGATCTAGGTTATAAAGACCCTCACTGTTTAGGCTTAGAAGCTTCTGGTCAGGTCCTTCTCTGAAATATTGCTTTAGCCTTGTGGAACCTGGGGGAATGCCGGTGCAAGAAGCAACTCCTTAGGATGGGCAAACCCTGCTACACGTCATTTAATTGACAGTTACTCCTGATTCTTTCCATCCGATTTCCACCGCTCATGAAGCTCACAATCCAGGAAAGGTACGGACAGTGAGGATCTACAACATCCTATGAGGCTTGACCTTTCTTGTTAGCCTAAAACAAGTGAAGGCCCTTAGGGCGAGGAAAGGCTTCACACGTGCTCAGGCAAAACACGGCCAAGAAGCAGAGCCATGGAGGGCTGCAGTTCACTTCTGTTCAGCAAAATTAAGAAGTCACATCAAATAATGTAAGCTATACAGAAAAGCATGAGTTTCCTTTTCCATATACACCTCTGAGCATGAGTACACACGCCTACAGCACACACACACACGCTTACACACACACACACAGTCTCTCTCTCTCTCTCTCTCTCTCTCTCTCTCTCTCTCCTCTCTCCTCTCTTATCCACTGGCCTGTAATGTATTTTTATATCCCAATGGGATCAAATCCCAGAAGGGAAACGCTGTTTTCCCTTCAAGTGCCTGTCTCCTGTCATGACTGATGCTCCTCTCCTTGTTACTGTGGACCTAGAGAAAGCTGTGACCTGCAATGTGCCCACACACATGGGGTACACATTAGTGCTTTAAAACCACAGGGATGGTAACAGGATGATCTTCCGTCTTCAGGGGAAGAAAGCGCTGTTGCTTCCCAGCCGGAGATAGAGTGCGGTGTCCATCCAGTCACTGTGTGGCAGCTGTCATGGTCAGTTGCTGCTGGGACTTCACAAACAACCGAGCAAGCTCGATTCTCCTGTTCCCATGCCTTTAAAAGAAGACAGTCTGACCACACCAGCCTTGCAAGGAAACCCCGTTTTCCATCATTTTGGGTTGGTTTTGACTTGGTTCTCCGTTTAAACTGTAGCAGCGCACTGAGTGACAAGTGTAAGAAGTGCCTTGGGAAACGGCTCGCCTTCTGCACAACTTGAAAGTGATGAAAGTTTGAAACTGTTCGACTTTCAATCTTAAAGATTTCTTCTCTGGCTTGATCCAAGATGACTGACTTATGGGTGGAAAACAGTGGCAGAAAAAGTGGCCAGAATCCTAGTCACAATTCACGGGCACTTCTTTGCCCCGTCATTGGACTGAAATTTATACTTTCAATCTTTATAGAGAAGTTCACTAAAATGGCTTGAGCCAATGCATGTTCAAAGAAGAGACTATAAGATTTTTTAGAAAGTCAAGGACTTTTCATGGTTTTTTTTTTTGTGTGTGTTGTTTTCGTTTCCCTGAAATAAAAATCAAAGGAACATGAGATCAGAGAAGGGATGAGAAGGTGGGGCTGGGGAGATGTTGGCTAGAAGATACAAAAATCTCAGATCACATAAATAAACTCAGGAAATGTAGTTACAAGTTACAGAAAATAAAAATGTACTGGATTCTTGAAAAAATATTGAGGGTAGCTTTTCCCCGGCCACCAAAGAGCGACAAGTGTAGGAGGGTTATACATTTAATATTTAGTTCAACATAATCATTCCATGAAGACTATAGACTTCAAAACAATACATGCAATAGATACACATTTGGGGAACTAAAAATAAATCAGGGAAGAATAGAGAGCTTCATTTAATCTATGTAGGTGTCAGCTACTGAGGGGAGTTTCACATAGGACTTATACACTCTATCAGAAGTAAGAGATTTAGCATTTTGAATACTTATTGGTTCATCTGAATTATAATTCCTTCCTAGATCTGCTCTGTATGCTTGTGTGTCTGCAGTAGGGTTTTTTCATACACCAACCATTCATTTCAGGGAACACACTATTGACTTGCATTCCCTACATGTTTTGGGAAAACGTTCATAAATATTGCACACCTGTACCATAAATCTTTATAGAATGCTGACCCAAAGGTTTTCAGTCTTTTTTTGTGTGCATGTGGTGATATATAATAAACACTGGGTTGCAAATGTCCTGTAAGAAAAAAGTCTTGCTTTTTTACAGGAAAAAATTATGCTTTATTTGTTTTTTATGATAGTTACATCCCAACAGAACTTTTTGTTACTTAAAGCATCTAGAATAGTCTACTGTGTTCGTTTTCTCAAAAATATAATTTAAAGGTTCTCTCAAGTATCAGCAGGACTCAATAATTCATCTTTTTAAAATAATACTTTTATTTTATAAATTCTTTGAATGCAATGTTTTTAGACCATATTCACCTTAAATGGTCAGGATCTCTAAAGGTGAAAGATGTGCAATCTGTGTGGAGAGTGTGGAGAGTCATTATAACTGTTACTATCAATGTTAAATATAGAAATGCTAAAGAGCCACTTGGTGATTTGATTTGTTTCCAAACTTCATGTATAAAACAGGAATCACAACCATCATGGGATCCTTGACAAAACATACATGAGATTTTCACCAGGGAGAGTCTTTGCACAAATATTGAAGAATTTATCTTAAAAGCCAAATCACATTTTAACTGTTTCAAGCCTGCATCAGAAGAGGTAATGACAACATCTCACGGGTGAGGCATGTCATCTTCAGCATTTTCCCTTGCCCTGATTACTGTATGGACACCAATACTCCTTTATAACACTTGGGATTTGTTTCATATGCATTTTCCTGTGAACTTTAAGATATCTGCCTTATATACACCACCCTTTTTAATTTCCTGTTTCTTACGTGTCCTTCCAAGGCAATAATTCTTTTTTAGTGGTCATTAACATTAGTATATCATCTCCTTAAAACTTCATATTTCAACAGCATCATTCCTAGAGTTAGCAATTTGGCATACTGAAAGCAAGTCCTACAGGCCATTTCTAAAAACAAGTACCATCACTGTCCATAGATTTCTACCAAACATGATATTTGTGTTTGCCATCAGGAATATAGTCGCATTTCTTGTATAAAATAAAAATAGAAATCAGCATATAAATAGTTCCCATATGTCACAGAAAAAGTAATATCGTCTCCCACTGTAGGCATTTCTTTACTGGTATCTTCTTCGTAAACCCTATAAAATATTGCTTATTATCCTTAAAGTATTAAGACTCTAATTTCAGTAAATAAAAATTGTGTTGATGAATTTTAAAATCTAGTTGATCAAAAAAATCTCTAAAAGCCCAGAGGAATATTTAATGAGATCTTGTGTCCCTAATGGTGTTTAGAAATTAGGTTTGTTTGTTTGGGGGTTTTTTTTTGTCTACAAAGTAAGATTACCTCTTATGTTTAAAACAACTGAACTTTAAAAGTTTGTTCAGACTTATGGATGGGTGTCAGCATGCCTTTCTTCAGCATTTCTTAAGTCTTCTGAGTTCTTATGAAGATCAAGCTCACCTAAAACATCAAACAAACGGGTAAGACAAAATTATCCTCTGGGGGAAAAGAGCTTACGTGCCAGCCGATAACACTTTGTGAAGTGTTAAAGACTGTACTTTACAATGCATTTTTAGTGCATTTCTCCAAAGATGTGTTTATTCTTTTCAGCTTGTAGGTTTGCAGAGTACAAGAACATATCTTCCAATGGTTACTTAACCTTTGAAGTTGCAGCATAGTCTGGGAACACAGAAATGAAATCCATGAGAGAAGCATCTATTAAATCATACAGAGAACTGCATTATTTTTAGGGGTATTTCTTTTACTGAAACTAATTTTAAATAACTGCTAATGAGAAATGTCTTTAACCACTTACTGACTAGCTGCTATGAATTTAAAACAGATTAAATGGATATGAGATACTAGTGACATTTCAGATGTCTGCCCAGACAACCTTTTGGAATTTATTGTCTCAGAACTTTATGTAAACTCCAGCTTTATATAAGCCAGGAAGATAAGGAAAGCATTAGTGTGCAAATTATCCCAATGCTTCCCAAGACACCGAAGAGAATTGATCAAAAATTAAAATATAAAGTTTGACAGAAACATAAATGGATACCCAAGTACCTCCTGGACCAGTACCAGTGCAGTACTGTTTACACTCGTTAGGCAGGACAGGGATGTAGACTGACTCTTTATTCTGAGAGGGCACAGGTGATGTATCCAGATACTTCTCGCTAAGGACCCTGGCTGGATACTTCCCCCAGTCTGTCCACAGAACAAGGACAGTTGGCTGCCTAACATCCTCCCAGAAATTTGCTGCTCTATTTCCAGTTCTTGTTATATTAAATATGTTCACATGTAACCCACTTCATGCATTTGCTCCCATAAAGCACTTGAGCAAAGTCCTTGTCTTCTCTCCACTGGCTCACTTTACTCTTCACTCTCTTGGGTAAGATTAGATTCCCAGTGTACCCTGAACGGCAAACTCTCTCCTTCCAGGGAAACTCTCTTCCATTGATTTGGAGGAGGAGGAAGCAATTCTATAACTCCATTATAGGGATCTCGTGCATGGAATTTTCTTCATAAACCCATTTCTATTTTCAGAAATTTAATATTTCATTTATTTAAACAGAGACTAAAAGGTTTATAACTGGGTTCCATATCTTCCTCGACATTGTTCCTCACAGCTTCCTTTGCTCTCTGACATTTATAATCTTGGAGCCTTGATTTAAACTTCAGACTTAATATTCCGTTATTTAAGAGCAGATTAGAAAATAACAAAGCTGACTTTAGTAGAAAAGAAGAAATGACAGGGAAAAGAATGTGCAGACTTAAAAGAAAGTGACATAAATATTCATCTCATAAAAAATTGAGAATATTTTACAATGTGTATGAACACTAAATTCTACTTTTCCAAATAATTTTATGTCTAGAGAATCTTATCAGTAAAGAATAATGGAAAAGGGATTAAATAATAGAAACAATGCAGCAATTTTAAAAATTTCAAAATGATGTTCAAACAACATCTTAGAGACATTCTGTGTGTGCAATTAGAAAAATAATAAATAAGTATTATGGCCAAGTCCTTACTTTAGCGACACCAAAGGAGTATCCTTTCTCCAAACTGTAAGGTTCTGGTGTTTACACACACACACACACACACACACACATTACTGACAAGTGATTTCATAGAAGCTTGGCTGCTTGTGAAAATTAGTGGCCTCATTCACTTTTAGTTGCATAATCCTTTGTAATTCACTTGGATATTTGTTGTGTAAGTCACTCTTAGGCATACACTTTGGCATCATCCTTTTGGAAAGAAAGAAATGACTGGAGAGCATTCGTTCCCTCAGAGATAATTTTAGGTAACCTTATGGTCTATGTAAAATATCTGGGAAACCATCCATAGAATCAAAGCTTTCAGACTTTTAATATGATCTTTCCCACCCTTATAGTCTGACCAAATGTGTGTACTTGCTTTAAAAATAAAATGTATGTAGATGGAAGTTTCTGTCCTGCCTGGTTTCCCAGCCATTCAGTCCCAAATAAACAAACCATTTAGAAATGCTGTGAGACAATGCTCTTATACACTGCAAAGATTTTTTTACTTGTATTAGTTTAATAAAATGCTGATTGGCCAGTAGCCAGGCAGAAAGTATAGGCGAGGCAACCAAACTAAGAGAATTCTGGGAAGGGGAAAAGCAAAGAGTTAGTCACCAGCCAGACACAGAGGAAGCAGGATGAGAATGATCCAATGAGAAAAGGTACCAAGCCATGTGGCTAAACATAGACAAGAATTATGGGTTAATATAAGTTTTAAGAGCTAGTTAGTAATAAGCCTGAGCAATAGGCAAAGTGTTTATAATTAATATAAGCCTTGTTGTGTTTCTTTGGGACTGAACAGCTGCCAAACTGGGTGGGACAGAAACTTTCATCTATGAATGGCGCCCTAAAGTTTGGCAAGAATTTTCACATTAAAGCCTAAGAAAGCTTAACAAAATGACTCTAGACAGACAAGAAAAGAGTTAAGCTCAG
This sequence comes from Bramus lutescens, assembly GCA_001685075.1. Classification (NCBI taxonomy): domain Eukaryota; kingdom Metazoa; phylum Chordata; class Mammalia; order Rodentia; family Cricetidae; genus Bramus; species Bramus lutescens. Next base: position 242,316 of record LOEQ01002544.1, read on the forward strand.
CCTCTTGGTAAATGTCTTTTTTCAGTAGGCTCTGTTTGCTAGAGGCAAGCAGAGATGTGACTCCTTTAAGAGAGGTTTCCCGACTCAGCTTTAGTCTCAAAAACATCATAGGTCCTTTAAGAGGCCCTGCCACCAAACACATGATGGTGTTTATGAGCATTCAGAAGTGTGCTTCTTGGTTGTGGCAGAAACCTTGAAATTCTACAGAGTTGTGTCAATAAACATGGATCCCACCAGTACCTCTGCCATGAAGCTAGACTCTCAGAAAGCTAAAGAATGGGGTACAGCCAGCTACTAAAGCTACAGTTATAATCCTAGCCATGCTGCTTAGCAGATTTAAGACTAATGTGCTCAGAAAAAGATAGAGATATTTAGTAAAGACATATTCAGATGAAAACAACTCTAAACAGTTACAGTGTAGAATAGGCCAAACAGTTTATAATTAATATAAGCCTCTGTGTGTTTCCTTGGAACTAAACAGCTGCCAGACTGGGTGGTGCATAAACTTCCATCTACAAATATATAAATGAAATACATATAATTCAGAAAGAATTCCATTTATACTACAATATCAGCATAGTAAGGAAACATAGTGACATGGTGGTACTACATGCTCCTCTTTGGAAATTCTGTGAGTGAAAAGGATTAACTGTAGTTCTACTCTATAGATGATGTTGAAGTAATAATGACATCAAACTAAACTTCAGGTTATGTCATTAAATATATTATAAAAATATGATTTCTAGTTATGACAAAGATGTCACTAATATTTGCATACAATGTAGCCTACAAATGACATGCATAATTTGAGTTTAAAGCTAGGAAAAATAAAATATAAGATTCAAATTATAAAATAATCTATAAGATTCTGTAAATAGCTCTAGGTTAAAATATTTTCTCTGTAGAAATACCCTTCATGGATTGTTCAAACTATTTGCAGAAGCCACAGGCTACTAAACAAATATTCCAATGCAAAAGTTCAGGTTATACCTTGAGGTGTTGGTCAGAGAAGTTCTTAAACAACACAGGTAAATGTCAGTACTGTTTTTTTCCCAACAGAACTAGATCATATGGCCTTATTAATGAAGATGGGAGACAGTTTTGTTTTAGGATGGAAAAAAGAGCAGTGACCGAGATGGTGGCTCCTTCTTTACTGGACAATGTTCATGGTACTAAAAGGTTTGCTGTAGGCTGAGGCTGGAAAAGAGTCATCAACACTCTATTCACCTGTGGACCCTATATGCTACACTACCAATGACCAGACAAGGTGCTATAGTGGCAACTTATCATCATGGTAAAAGCATTTTATGACTGTAATTGAGATGCACACCACAGAAGTAAAATAAGTCGATCCTGGGGGACCCAGAGTAGTTAATATATCTGCAATATGACATCATCCTTGGAAGGTAGTGGAACGTGGGAGATTAAACATCTCATTAGAAAAAGTAGACCACTGGGGTATACCCTGGAAAGACATAAATTTTCCCAGCTTCCTGTCTTTATTATTAGGCATGAAGTCATCAGACTTCCAGATGCATCAATTAATTCATTAATTTGGGTATTTAATGTGTAAGTCACTCTTGGGCATGTAATTTGACGTCATCCTTTTAGGAGGGAGGAAATGCTGGGAGTATTCATTCCCCCAAACATAATTTTAAATAACCTCAGTAAGGCTGTCCTATGTAAAAGAACTTGGAAGCTATCCATGGAATCAAAGGTTTCAGGCTTTTCTAATATGATTTGGCCCCTACTTATAGTCTGAATGAATGTGTGTTCTTCTTTTTAAAATAAAATATATAAATAAAATACATATAATTCAGAAAGAATTCCATTTACACTAGAAAACAATATCAGTGTGGTGAGGGAATATAATGACACACTGTGGTACTACATGTATCTCCTTGATATTCTGTGAATGGCCAGGACTGCATATACTACTACCATATATATATTGTGTTACCTCAGCTCAAAGTAACAATGTGATTGACCTTGGGCTATAATTGCTAAAATAATGGCTCAATAAATTTTTCCTCTTCATTTTTTTTGTATGGGAGTGAAACACTGACTGACAAAGAAAACCAGTGTCGGAGGAGGGGAGCCAGGGTTTTGACTATTCCTAACTATGTGAGTTAGAAGATTTTAGCAACTGGTTTGTAAGGGTGAGCTTGGAACAGATGGAAAATATCTACAGTGCTGTAGTCAGACATCAATGAGAGTTTCCAAGGAGAATTTGGAAGATAAAATGCCCACAGGAATGAAGAGCTTAAAGATTACTCAGGAGCTTTCAGAGGAAAATGAACATTCTTTGGTGAATGGTAATAGAGACCACTCGTGCAACACTGTGAAGAACTTGCCTGCGTTCTGGCCTTGCCCTAAGATTTTGTACAAAACTAACTTTAAAAATGGACAGAAGAAATTTCAGTGTATTTAGACTGTAGTTTAAATGTTGTTAGCTGCTTTGGGCCACTTTACAATGAAAGTTAGAAACAAAAAACAAATTTGAATGAGGATAAAAACTTAAAAATTTCCCAGAAGATGAATGTGTTCAAGGTTGAGATTAAGGAAAATGTGGTTGCTAAAGAGACAGTAAAACTAGAAAGCAGCCAAAGAGCTTGGGCTGTAACTGAGAGGCAGAGTGCAGAACTAACATATATAAGGCCCTAGAGCCAATCCTCAGTTCTGAAAAATTAAGAGAAAGGAGAAATAAGGACAAAGGAGAAAGAGGAGGGATAATAATAGCAATAAGAGTAACAATAAGCTATCACTACCTAATATTGTGTACTGAGGCAATAGAATAAGATTGGTATCTTGAGCAAAGTCAAAGATTTAAAGGCATAAACTTAACTGAAATATTTATTGAACATTAAAGAGTGTTCTTCTAGCATGGGGTGACCTAGAGAAGCATTTCACCTGGCTCATCACTCAGGCACTCAGAACCTTCTGCAGACATGGTTCATGGGACCCTAGCTACTTCCTAGCTGATAGCAAATCTCTGTATCATCCATATGATGATAGCTTTGTGGGCATGAAGAATCATGGAGGATTGGTAAGGGCATACAGTGTATAGCATGGTTGGAGTCCTTAGGTGCCAACTCTCAAAGTGTAACATGCGAAGCTGTGAGAATGAAGATCAACATGCTTTGAAGACTCCAGGAAGTTATATATGTCAATAACATGAAACCTATGCTGATATGTTGATAACATAAACATATGCTGATATGTCAATAACATGAAACCTATGCTGATATGTCAATAACATGAAACCTATGCTGATGTCTATAATATGAAACCTATGCTGATATATCAATAACATGAAACCTATGCTGATATGTCAATAACATAAACATATGCTGATATGTCAACAGCATGAAACAAATGGTAAGGCAAGTTTTAGGCAGTTAGTGGAGCCAGTTCCAAAGAGAGGTCAATGATGTGGGAGTCCCCTCTGTATGCTGCAATTACCATTAATGAATGAAGAAACTGCTTTGGACCTATAGCAGGTGGAGAAAACTAAACTGAATGCTGGGAGAAAGAAGGGGATAGTCAGAGAAGCCATGTAACCCACTGGAGACAGATGCTGGGAACATTAGCTGGTAGGCCACAGTCACGTGGCGATACACAGATTAATAGAAATGGGTTAAATTAATATGTAAGAGTTAGTCAATAAGACACTAGAGATAATGGGCCAAGCAGTGATTTAATTAATACAGTTTCTGTGTGATTATTTTAAGGCTAACAAACTAGTGGCCTCCTTACTACAGGTCAAATTACCAAAGGTATAAGAACAGGGCTTTACACATTTAAATGTGTGCTTCAGAAACTACACATAGAGCTAAAAAATTCAGCAATTATTCCTGTTGGGTTTTGGTTTTGCTTTGGTTCTAGCCCTCTCTTTTTTTATTCACAACACATCAACCCCTGGAATGACAATATTTACTCAATGCCAGTGTATATTGGGAACATGTAAGCTTCTTTCTAAACTTCATAAGAACTAATGGCAAAGTTTACCCTGACTATCTAAGAAGACAGCCAGCCAGGGGCTGAACACCTGAAACTGAGCCAAAATGAATCTTCCTCTGACGTTATTTTCTCCGGAATTTTGTCACAGAGATGAGGAGCCTGACTAACACAAATACATCATTTTCTAAACTGTTACGCAAGATTCAACTCAATTAATTGCCAAATTGTCTTAATTTGAGTTCTGGTTGGTAACCAAGACTATTGGCAATAGCCTGTAATATTTGAGGGTGTACAAGATTTTATTGACCAAAAACTCATAAAGAGGTAAATCTTTCCTAGTTGTGGGGTTTTATTTGACAACATGTGGTGTGTAGTTGGAGCATTGCCCGTGTTATAGGAACCTCCATTGAAACTCATTTTGTATGTGTATGTGTGCATATTTTAGGAAACTTCCATAGTAGTGAGTTTCCATAAGGCTTTTCTGAAGGGCTTTAGTGTTAGTTGTCCCGTCTCCATATCCTCTTCTACCCACCCCTGCCTTTGATCCTTTCTGTTCCATTATTCCTCTTTATTCCTTTATACCACTGTGCTCTGTCTCCCCATAGTCCTTTACTATTTTCCTAACCTCCGCAGGTATTTCAAACGAAAGACATATCTAGAGTGTCAAGGCTACCATCCACACGTGAGAGAGAGCATGTGAGGTGTGTGCTGCTGGGCCTGGTTTACCTCACTAATGGCGATTGTCTCCAGTTCCATCCATTTACCTACAAGTTTCATCATTTCATTTTTCTGAATGCTGGGATATCATCTCTTTGTGCAAATGCATCACATTTTCATTATTCTATTCATCAGTGTAGGACATCTGCACTGTTTCCATTACCTGGCTAATCGAGCAGCAAGGGATGTTTGTGAGCAAGTATCTATCTCTGTAGTCCTTTGGCAATGTGCCCCAGAGTTGTATAGCCTGATTACATAGTGATTACACAGTAGGTCTCTTTCACGACTTCCATAACGGCTGTGTAAGCTTATACTCCCACAGCAGCTGCTAGTGTAAACAGGCTCAAACCAGAATAATACCCAAGCATGGGGAGAGGGGAGGTTGACACAAAGTCCCACGCTTAGCCCAGGATTGTGGGCATTTTATAGCAGCTGGGAAAGTCAGTTTTCTTTTAAGGGTGCACTTCCCTGGTAGCTCAGCTATGCTCTCGAGAAGACTCCACACCCAGGAATGTTTGGGAATCACATATTGGACTGGACACTTAATTTTTATCAGAATAATGATAGATAAAAATTGAGTCTGAAACTTGTGCCTTTTTATCTTTATCTTTTATAGGCAGAACAGTTGTTCATATTACTACTGGGTTTATCTGCGTTCATCTAAATTAGTTTCAGGAATTGAAACTTGGAAATAAAAATGTGCAAAGGGAGGAAACATTTTGGCTGTGCTGGAAATACTCTGAGGAACTGAATTTTCTATTTAAATTTTAGTTTGATAAATAAGCAGAAACATTCAATTGTTTTTTTTTTACTTAAAAAAATGCCCAGTTATATCAATGCAGCAATCTACTTCTGTGCCCAAGTGGAGACTGGTAAATATAACTAGATTTGGTTTGAAACAGACAATCCTAAAAAAAAAAATCACTGATGTAACCTATTCTAAATAGGAGCCATGGGGTCACATTCTCCTGCATATGCAGAAGACCTGGAAATGCATGGTGGCTGCGGGATCATAGGAATCACATCTTTAATGTAAGAGGCATAGCAGAATTATGCAAACTTAATTGACCAAATTTGCCTATTTTCTGCCATTTCTGTTCATTTTGAAAGTCAAAAAATGAGGGTTTTGATTTCAGTGTGGCACTTCATAACACAACATTACTATCATAAGGAGCCAGTTTCCAAACTGCTATACTTACGTCAGAATGTAAAAGTCAATGATGAGTTAACATCTATAACCTTACTAATTATCTACAGCCTATGGTATTCAATCTTCCATAGAGTTCTGAGTTCGTATATTTAAAAATGCATGTGCGTGTGTGTGCGTACATTTGTGCCTTAGTTAAAGTTTCTATTGTTGCACGAGACGCCACGACCAAAAGCAAGTTAGGGAGGAAAGGGTTGACACTGCTGTTCATCACCAAAGGAAGTCAGGACAGAAACCTGGGGGCAGGAGCTGGTGCAGAGGCCATGGAGGGGTGCTCCTCACTGGCTTGCTTCCCCTGGTTTGCTCAGCCTGCTTTCTTGTAGAACCTAGGACCACCAGCCTGGAGATAGAACTACCCCATAATGGGCCCCCCTCCTTCATCAATCACTAAGAAAGAAAATGACTTATAGGTCCATCTCATGGAGGCATTTTCAACTGAGGCTCCTTCCTCTTTGATGACTTTAGTTTTGTCAGTATATGTGCGTATGCATGTGTGTGTGTGTGTGTGTGTGTGTGTGCATTTACTTGTGACAGGGAAAGTAGAGGTCACAAGACAACGAACAGGAGTCAGGTCTCTCCTTCCATTATATGGATTCTGGGAATCAAACTCGATTCTTCAGGCTTGGCAGCAAGTGCTCTTACCCACGGACTCATCTGATCAGTCAGTCCTAGATCCGTGTATTTTAAGGGAAACTCCCAGATGAGTACAATAATGATATAGTTAAATTCAGAAATGTTTATGAGTAGTTAATACATAATAGCCTATCTTAGGTTCTTGATGAACTCTATTGTACTTCAACACAAATGCATCAATATGCCTAAATTTATTAAATCATGGGACATCTGGGCAAGAAAAGGCACAAAACCATGAACTGGGAAGAGTGACATGCTAAGATTAGTTATCACAGCAACAGCCAAGACAGAAGTCACAGAGGGTTTCCACTGTTTGCCAAGTCTGTGCCTAGTGACACACTTCTTACCGTTTAGTCATCAATTTCATTTTGCCCAAAGGTCATCCATGTGCGGGGCAGATCTAAGCCTTCCACTCCAGCCCTGCCCACTGCTTCACAAACCTGAAGACGCTGCTCACACAGGCTGACTCCCGACCCAAAGGGGCTAAATGTACACTGCTTTGAAAGAGCAAGAATACTGTTCGTTGTCTGAGAAAAAACGTAAGTATAAAGTTTCAGGGTGAAAAGTATGAAATAAATATGATATTTTTCATTTCCATCCTAAGAAAATCTGAAAAGATTTCAGACTCAGTTCTCTGGGGACGAAAGAGCAGTTTGATCACTAGAAATGAGAGCAGCGTTTTGTTAAAAAAAAAAAGGCTTATATTTTTGGTTGTGAGTCTAGCCTTTAATGGCTGGGCCATCTTGTACAGGCAAAGAAAAATTAAAAATACTCATGAAAACAGATAACGCAATGATACTAGGATATACCCTTTTCTATTTTTATTCTTATATGAGGTTACTTGCTTGCTATTGCCAATCTCTAGTTCAATCTGTTATTTAAATTCAAATATATAAATTATTTGTATTGAATTCATGTGTGGGTCCATGTTGTTGTATGCATTGATGTACAGACTCGAATGTGAATAATTATTGTAAACTATATTTTACAACTTTTTTCCAGGCTTTATTATATAAAATTTCTATTTGGTAATGGTTTAAACATATAGTTTAATGAAACATTTTTTCTCTTTTTTTTCAAATATCTGAGCTTTAGATGTAATTACCTGATGAAGATTCCCTTCATATTCTTGGTAGTCTTGTAATAAAAGCATGTAGTGTGTAAAACAAACAAACAAATAATAAACCAAACTAAAACAAAACTCCCAGGATTCTCTTTTCACTAATGCTTCTGGCTGTAAACATTATAGTAAAAGTAAGCTAGAAAGTACTTAAGAAACTAACAAACAAAAATACAAGTCTCACACAAGTCCTCTGCCTTCTGAGAATGTCAAAGTAAAGAGACAAAGAGAAGCTAACGTGAGGAGCAGTTATCACAAGACTCACACTGCTAGGAGACGTGGGGCCTTAATGTTGAACCCATACATCTCTGCTTCTCTATACACAAGAAAGAAAAACGTGCAAATGCTCTCATTTTGTTTTGACAAATTCTTCAATCCTCCGCTCAGACCGGATCACCTGTTGCAGACCTCCGTGATCTGGAAGAGGTAACATTGTGTGTTCCTAACTTGGGAGATGGAGAGTCGGGAAATTATGTGTCAATTTCCCCCAAATTTTAGTGTTTTTTTTTCTTCCTCTCCATCCTTTCATTTATCTTGTGAGAGCTAAAATCACATATAGTCATTATGAGACTGGGATACACAATGCTTAGCATATGTTTATCATGGAAGACAACCTCAGCAAACCCTGGTGGAATGCCTGATTCTAACTCTAGCAGCTGTCAGATGGACCTCATGCTAGTCTGTAAATGCTGCTTGACAGATTCACACATGGCATGCAATTGAAACTATAGGGTGCCACCCAAAGTTTTGCTTTTATAGCAGTTGCTTCTATTAACTTTGTTTAATGTCATCAAATCTTAGAATATTTAGAAAGGTGGAACCTACGTATATGAGTCCTCTGATGAGCCAAGAGAGAAAGCTGTCCTATCCCCCCAGCTACCCTACACCTTTAGCCAAGGAAAACTCTTGTGCTTTCTGAACCTTCCTCCTGTGCCATTTATTTACATCTGCTGTGCAGATTCTTATCTAATTTTGCTGACTATAGGGAGGTATTAATTGAAAGAATGTGTGAAGAGTATCCTCCGATTGCAGTTTTTGAAAGGAGTGATGGAAGAAATAACTCTCCTTGTATTTTCATGTGTGCTGTTCCTTTTGCAATCCATTGGCAAAGTCATGCTTTAAAATAGAAGCCCTTTAAGCAATGAGCTATGGAGTCTTCTGTGGATCCCCAGTGGTGGAATCTGTTACCTGTACATAGTCATGTAAAAGGGTTGCTCTCATGATGGAAGAGAAATGACTTTAAATAAATTGTAGGCATCGCACTGTATCTCCATCACACTACCATCAGAGCTATTGTCTTAGTATTTATGCCCTGACATCTCTGGGTTTTCTGTTCCTTGCATCTTCGGTCATCTTCATCATCACAGAGAGTGATGTGGGACCGGACTAAGTAAATCCTACTTCCTGAGTGGTAAACCGATGACACTGAGTGATCCACGGTCTCTATGTCTCAGTAGCATCACAGAATATTCTAGATACCAATAAAAATGAATACAAACATCCACAAAACACTTATCCCCAGTTTTCAAGCTGAAGAAAGGGCCCATCTTACAGTTTTGATTTTGTTAGTTATCTTGTTATTGTTGTTGTTATGCTGGGTATTGAAATTAGGGCTTGGTACACACTGGCCAAGTGTTTCACCACTAATAATGCTGAAACAGAGTTTGGCTCCTTTTTTTCAGGCTGAACTTCACTGTGCTTTGGAGGCCAGGCTGGGTTTTGAACTTGAGATTTTCCAGTCTCCGCTACAGAATAGCTGGAAATACAGGCTTGCACCACCCACCAACCAGCTTTCTACATTTTGTTTTTGAGACAGGGTCACACTACACACTCCTGCCTGCCCGGGAATGTGCTATGTAGAGGAGGCTGGACTTGAACTCACAGAGTTTTACTTGTCTCTGCTTCAAGGGCTGGCATTAAAGATGTGAGCCACCATGTCTAGCCTAATTATGTCTTCGAAATGACATTGTAATGAAGTTGCAGCTTCAGATTCTTGAAGATTTTCTCCATCCCCCTTTGAAGGTTTATGTACTCAACTTCATTTGGGAAGAAACTGCAGGTATTTTTTCCCCTTTGCTTTGTACAAGTGATTTGGATAAGAAATAAAACATAGAAATTAAATACGCATGAGAAAAATCAACAGTTCAGTTATAAATCTTCCCATGTGATCTCTGGAAACTTCATAGATTTCCACAGTCCATGAGGAAAATTGAATAATAAAAGTATGACAAACTTTCAAAGAAGTGAAGTTAGGATAACTGTAGTGCTTGTGATAAATAAAATAAATAAAATTACATCTGTAGTTTAACAGATCAAAACATAGTTGATAAAATTTTTTCAGGATTTAATTTTCATGAACCATTTGCTGGATTGTAAAGCTTCCCCTTTTAGAGCATTTAGGTCTACAGAAATCTCAAGATTATTTTCACGTGAGTTACAACCCCTTTGGGATTGAATGATCTTTTCATAGGGGCTACCCAAGACCTTCAGAAAACACAGAGATTCCCATTATGATTCATAACACTAGCAGAATTACAGTTATGAAGTAGCAATGAAAATAATTTTATGGTTTGGGGTCACTGTAATATGAGGAACTGTGCTAAAGGATCTCAACATGAGGAAGGTTGAGAATCACTGTGCTAAAGTGAAAATGAAGGACCCTCAATTCCTTAAAAGGTTAATTTAGACGAATTCATTTACATCTTTACGCATTAGACTGCTGTGTCCACGGCTATCCCTCCGTGTAGACAACTGGATGGATCTGAGAGACATTTGGGAAAGATACTCAAAGCTACCTTGCTGAGTCAAGGAAAGCTACTGGTGATGACTTGGTGTTGAGACACAGCAGTCCGTGTGCCTGTTGGATGGAGCTGCACCCTTGCACACTTCGTCCTGTGTTAACCATCAGCAAGAGTGATTTCCCACAGCACACTTCAAGGAAGTCTTGCTTAAGCTCTACAAGAAGACTTTAGGTATATGCAGCCCACAAAACTACCAGTGTAAAAATCACAGACCACCAAACATTTCACATACACTGAGTCATACAATATTTATCACAGATATTGAGACATACTTTTAAAATGACAGCTTCATAACGATGAGGTCACAGTTCAGAATGAAATTGCTCAAAACTGTGTAACTATTACCGACAATAGCAAAATTCTAGATTTTAACCCTGTATTTTGTTGTCTCCCTGGGTATAAGTTAACTTCTGTGATGCTTATGTCTTCCCTTAGTATACATAGATTTCTTATCTTTAGATTTGATATGATTGTTTAATACAGTCATTTTTCCTTTAAGGCAGAGAGTTAGATCATTGTAAATGCAATATTTTATAGATTGTTATTCCACCGCTACTCTTAGCTGATTAATTCTTAGGTTCCTTTAAATGCTCTGGTATAACTAAATATTAAGTTAGCTATGACAGAGTCACATTAAAAGAAAGTATTGAAAATCACTTGTTAAAATTATACACACACACACACATATATATCAAATTTTCTACTCCTGAAAGTGGTTCTCTGACCTCCACAGGCTTTGTCACTTGTAGCCACACACGTTACACACACACACCACACTTACTAAAACTAATAAAATAAAACGCAATTGAAATATTTTAAGGGACTTTTTTAAGACTAACTTAGCTAGTCTTAAACTAAGTTCTGTGGTGGCAGATGATTTAAGACCTAACCCAAACTGTGTTAAGTCATCCTGCCCGGCCATTCATTCTCACTAGAATATAAATTATAAACATTACTTGTATGATATTTTCCTTTTAATTTTCATGAATCATTTCAATGGTAGTGAGTAGTAAAACCTTTTCAGAGGGAAGTGTTGGAATTTATATTAAAGATAAATGTCTGAAGTCTGTGCTTCCTTTCAGAAATTTTAGAAACTACACTTTTGAAGTGGAACTGTCCCGGTCGTCTTACAGAAGACAGGACGAGATTACTGGTCAGTTGCTCAGAGAACATTTATTGCCACTCACAGCATCATCTCAGTTGACAAAGGTGTCACAGAATCCTATTTGCACCAACATTTGAAGGCCAAATATGTTGGTCAGGCCAGGGCCATCAGGAAATGTACAGCTGTTATGTCTGGGGTTTCTGATGTCAATTGAGTAATCTTCAAAAATGGAGTCCCTTTCTTACTCAGGCCCCGGTAGACTTCCAGCAAGAATACCAAAACTGCCAAGTCTTTTGATCAAATTAGAACTGTCAGCCCATAGGAAGATTTACCTACTGATGGTTACTGAGGGAAAAACAGGATGCTCCTGTGGATTTGATCTGGGTTCTGAAAAAAAGGGTACTTATTTTAACAATCTAGAGAAAATGTGAAGGAATAATTTAAAAAATAACCTGTGATTAGTTCTATAAGTTAGTCACGCTTTTAGAGTCTACTGTGGTAAAATTATAAAATCAAACGCAATCAATATTTTCTTAATTTTCAGTATATTTTGCTTTTGCTACTGGAACCATTCATGACTCTTGTATTTGTCAATGATGATCTTCATATAATGTGAAAAAATAGTTTTAATCAGTTTTGGCTCAAGTAGACATCTTCAGAATCAAATAAGAGGTTATCATGAAAGACATTAGTTTCATGCATTAATGTTACTATACCTGTATTTGGAGATTAAATTATATAGAGATAATATTTTGTCCGAGAGCCACTTTAAAAGATGATGTGAGGAAGAACTTGTTCATTTTTACTACGAGAAAATTCTTTTCCCACTAATCTTACCTACTAACTCACACAAACAACAGAGTCCTCACAGAAATCCAAAGCTATGGGAACTGATCTATTATATTGATTTCAACCCAGCTTTCAGTAAGATATTTTGAGAAAGAGGTTGAGTATCCATTCATATTTTTTCATTATAGTATGTTGCTATAGAGTTCTATTTTAGTGTGTGATTACCATGATGTCTTCCATTAGTTACTCTGCCTAATTTACATATTAAGATGTGTGATGGAGGCTTGGAGCTGTAGTTCAGTTTTAAGAGTACTAATTGCTCTCACAGAGGACCCAGGTTCAATTCTTTGTACCCACATGGTAGCTCATAACTGTCTGCAATTCCAGTTCCTCAGAATCTAAGGCCCTCTTCTGGCACCAGGCACACATGAAACTCACATGCAGTCAAAACACATCAAAACAAACTTAAAAATACCTGATAAATATGGACCCATATAATAAAATGTAGTATATAGAGGATTAGGAGTTATGCATGCCTTCAGGCCTATTGGCTATTGGAGCCTATTTTCTGTAAATGGAGTGACTGTATACCTAAAAATATAAAGTTTAATTGGTGACTATTAAGTATCCACCAAAAGGCTGGATTGACAGCAGATGGCGCTGGCTCGGGAAGGTTCTAATGGATCAGCTAGTTCTCTGAGACCATTTCAGCAGTTGGTCAGACCCTACTCTAGTCTACTCTCGAGTTCATTGCTGAGTGGTAGCAAGACCCTGTTGGAAGTGGGGTTCTTGTTTTGTTAGATGGAGTAAGATCAAGTCCAGAACTAGATTGGCTTTGATCAACTAAGGAATGTTAGAGACAGAGAGGGGAAGAACAAAACAGAACGTTGAGTGTAAATCTAAAGGTTCTTAAAGAGAGCAGAAATGAGAGTACATGTATATTTGCGTACACACAACTATAAACATACATGCACGTATGTTTATGCGTGTAGTGTTCTCTGAGGTATAAAGCTGACAAACTTCCAGTGTACTTTTAACTGGTCTAGCCACTGGGGAACGACTTAACTACTCTCTGATCAACAATGCAGCTTCCAGTCTGCCTATCTCTTCCTCATTTCCACCTTGTCTACGCCATACCTTTCCACGAGCCCCTTTCCAACCCAATGGCGGTCTAAGGCCACCAGAGCTGCTGTGAAGCCTTGTTTGTGTCCATCATTCATACTCATAATGCAAAGCTAGAGGAAGTGACTATCCTTAAGTGTCAGAAAACAGCAAATTCAGATATAGAAGAAGTCTTAGGGAATGTCCCATGCATTCAACTTTCTCTTTGGCATCCATCAGTTGCTTTGGGGAGGCCTTTTAGCAAATAGAAAATGCATGGTACCAAATATTGAGTGGTGCCGTTCATTTGTGTGGATTCAGCATTAAAAAAGAACTAAAAGCAATTTCCCTCAAATTATTCCAAAAAAAGAAGACAAGGAAATAATGATTCTAAATTCTTTCTATGAAGCCAGAAGTGTGCTTAATACCAGACAAAGACACACACAAAAGTCTGGATCAATATTCCTGGTGAACATGGATTCCAAAAAAAAAAAATCAGCAGAATACATTTAAACCAAATTCAAGAACACATCAAAAATCACAAGTTAACTCCATCTTGAATATGTGGGGATATTTCAACATGTATAAATCAATAAATATAATTGATCACATTAATAGACTTAAAGACAGAGACCACATAATCACCACATTATATATAGAAAAGACATTTCAGTATATCCAACAATGCTTCATGATAAAAGACCTGGATAATCTACAGAGCCGGGAATATATCTCAGCATAATAAAGGTAATAACATAACAAGCTCCCAGCCAACGTATGTTAAATGAAGAAAAGTTTAAAATATTTCAAGGAAAATCACAAATAAGACAAGGATCTCCACTTTCTCCAGTCCTAATCTTAGCTAGAACCATTAGACATGAGGAGATAAAGGCAAAGGAAAAAGTCGATTGGATTTCACACATTAGTGATCCTCAATGTTCTACCCCAGTCCTCCTACCTCTGATAAACATATCCAGCAGAGCACTAGGATACAAAATACACAATATTCTTCTTCTTTTTCTCTTTGTTTTGTTGTTGTTTTGTTTAGTTTTGGTTTTGGAGACAGGGTTTCTCTGTAACTTTGGAGCCTGTCCTGGAACTGGCTTCGAACTCACAGAGATGCACCTGCCTCTGCCTCTTGTGTGCTAGGATTAAAGGCATGCGCTACCACTATATGGCTTATTTTCTTACTATTATCCAATGTCCACCCCACTAAAAGGATAGCCACACATCCTCCTAAAATCAGTCAGCTCTTATGTAGTGCAGAAAAACCAGAGACTGGGCAGACACATAAGATGTTGAGAAATGGTGGAGGGATGAGGAGGACATTTTTCTTCAGGCTAAATGGATAAATTTAACACAAACTGAACATTCTGGAATAATAGAAAGCATTTCACTTTAAAGAATGCCTCATATTTTAAAAAGTCTACATACAGTTATTCTTAACGGTTATATTCAGCTCCCTAGAGAAGACTTCCTGGATGAAAGCATTCTTTTAAGGGGTGTGTAAATATTAACTCACTTCATTACAATGAGTGCTTCCCATACTGGAACCCAGGGATTTACAGGTTTTCCCTGCCCAGGAGTAGCAGGATTCTGAAGATGCGCTGGGATGTGAGGAGTAATCAGATGCTCTCAAGACCTCTGGGATTCTCCTCTAACTTTGATGAGCACTAGATCACCTGCATGTCATTATCTCTTCTCGATGAAGTTAGGAGGAAGAAGTGGTCCCTTCACGGTGCCTGAAGGTTGACCGTGGTCCACAGCAGATTAACATGGACTGATTGTTATTGATTTTCAAGGTAGGTGTCTTTTTGTAGCAGATCATGTTTTCATTATTTTTATTATGAAACATCATATTCATATGTCTAGTTATAAAGTGCATCTAGATTGAGCATTATCATGACACAGTAAATGTGGTTGTTTGAATGGAGAATGGCCTCCACCCACTCATATTTGAATCCTTTGTCCCCAGTTGGTAGAACTGTTTGGGAAGGATTAGGACGTATGATTTTTGGGGGGAGATGGGTGTCACTGGTGTGGACTTTGAAGTTTCAAAAGCCCACACCATTCCCAGTATCTTCTCTCTGCCCATGGTTGTGGAACAAGATGTGAACTTTTGGCTTTTCCTTTGCTCCACCATCATGGATTCTAAACCTCTGGAATCATAAATCAAATCAAACATGTTCTTTCATAAGCTGCTCCAGTCATAGTGTTTAATCACAGAGTAGAAAAGCAACCAAGACAATATACAAATTTATATGTGTTATAGATGCATATATAGAACATAGCATCTATAGAATCTCTCTCCGTGTGTGTGTGTGTGTGTGTGTGTGTGTGAGTACACAATGGCTATTTTAAAATTCGCTCCTCTATATTCACTCTGGTATCACCAAGGGTACCAGAAAGCTGTCTACTGTTGTCATCTAGAAGAAAACTGAGAGTTTAGACTAAGGAATCATGGTGACTGTGTTAACAGTCTAAAAAAACAAAAGATGAAGACTTGGACCAGTATGCATGCAAGATAATGAGCAAGAAGAGGCTGAATTCAGGAGATGCTTGAGAGGAGAACAGATAGGATTTGATACCAGGGTGGATGTAGAGAGTTAAGTTTCTTAAATCATATTGTACAATGACACACACATATAAAACATATGTAACACATATGTGTGGTATACTCTGCATTGATTATATTCAGCAGCTATACATTTTACAAATAAGCATATAAATCCTCCCTTCAAACACACACCAAAATCTGACCTCTTCTTGCTCATCCTCTGTCTGAAAAGGTTTGGCCTTCCAAGCCAGGCCTGTCCCTAACCCTTTCTCTTACCCCCTTTCACATATTTCTAAATTATCACCTTCTCAGTGATGCCTTTCCTAACCTCCCTGCTTGAAACTACACTCTTGCTCCTGTTTATGATCTTGGTCATTTATGAAAACCAAAAGCGGATCTGCCCTAGCCATTTTCATTGCAGAAACACAGTGTCGTTAACAGCCATTTCACAGAGTCCTTTCTACTCTGCACACACAATAATATGTGAGGCTTTTATTCTTTTGAAAATATTTATTGTGCTGGCATGGTGGCACACTTGGGAGGCAGGAGTAGGAGGACCTCTGTGATGGGGAAGTTCAGCCAATCACATTTGGTTAGGGCGTGGCCTCCTGGAGC
>LOEQ01002544.1:281700-303868 GCA_001685075.1 Bramus lutescens
CCTTAATCTTCGACTTCCAGCCTCCAGAACTGTAAGAAAGGAATTGTTCGTTGCTCAAACCATCCATTCGGTGTTATTTATTATAGGAACCTTAGGCGGACATTATAATGCATGTCCACTCTAGTACTTTGGTTTGAGTAAGTGTCCTTTATAGCCATCATTAAAGCCTCTTATTTTTCCATTCTATTAAGACTTCATGCTGCCCTGGAAGGAGATTTCTTCACTCTCCTGATTTCTTAAGAAACAAACTTGTCTATTTTCTAATATACAATTACATAAAACAGTGCCGGAGACAATCCATTATGTGAGGTGTCTCGGTGAATAAATGTCTGACTTACATGACTGCTCAGACTAAGCCTTGGCAGAGAGAATTCGTCTGATAGACACCTATGTATTTTAAGCTGTTAAATACTCAGGCAAAACGTGTAGGCTTTCAAAAACAGCAGCAGATTGATTGAAGTTGTCAAGTCTTAAGGATTATTGCTAAAAGTCATTAAGCCCATTCTTAGTAAAAATCTACTTGTTCTAAACATCTCTTAAGAATAAATAAAAAATAAAATAAATGAATTGGTGTATATTCATAGTTCATGGCAATGGGTTTTATAAAGACAGGTAGGTACTTGGACCATGGCCACTTTCTACACCCTCTCTTTTTGAGAAATATAAATTCGAACTTGTTGAAGTTAAGACTTCATGGCACTTACCGCGTCTGAATGTGGAAGTTGTTTGTTGTTCCTGTGTGCTCGAAATCATGAATGGCAGCTGCAAAGACCATGGCCAAAATTTCCAGTTCCGTGAGCCAGTGCTAGCAAAGGAAGGAAACATGCCGTCACGCTCCACTTCCTTATCGTCCTTTCTTCTTATGGGAAAGTCTTCAATGTGCTCAGAATGCCCAATCATACAAAATAATGGTATCTTTCTTATGCTTTCCATTTTAACTTAATTAGCTATGAATAATGAATGCTTCGGGAAACCAATGATCATTTTGTGCTTTGTAGGCTCAAAATCTAAAATTCAAAATATGATCACCCTTGCTTCTTAAAAAGGATGCCATTTTTCCACCATCTGAAAGGTTGACTCCAAAAAGATTTTAAAATAACAACTTTACTAGTTTGGGATTTATGACACAAATTATAATACAATGGTCTTTTAACATAGAGCTCACCTTCACTAAAATGTATATTTAGATAATCATTTAAAAACCCATGAAAACAAATTTTCATTTAAAATTGGAAGAACTTGTTCTTTCCAAGAGAGAAACTGATGTTTATTTTTCGATCTAAGGATGTGGAAAAGTTTCTAAGAATTTGCCGAATTTCATATTCATAGCACATATATAAACACTCGGGGAAACGTGATAATAACAAAGAAAAGAATAACTGTTTTCATGTAAAGCCCAGGTCCATCTTTTTCATATATATTAACCTTTCTTTTATCAACTGTCTGGTACTATGCCTACTGCTATGGCATATAGAATAATTCAATGTATTGTTCATCACTCACATTCTGTATAGCACACAACACATATGACAATAAAATATAAATAAAACATAATAGAATTAAATTTACTGCCCCTTTGCAGTAGGTATATTTCACATGTTCATTGATCATACTGGGCAAGTGATTTCATATAGACCAGTTAAGACACTGAACAAGACTCTCAGCAAATGTTCTTTTGGACAGTCCTGCAAGAAGATAGGACTTGCATTAGGAAAGGAGGTTCTAAAGTGAGATGTTTGCTCTTGGACATCTTTCATGCCTATGAAACACATAACTTACCCCCCACACCTGAACATGCACATAAACATACATCACATACATTTACACACACACACACACACACACACACACACATGTATGCTGCATTTGACGGTCTGATAAAATGAGGTTGAGAAGAGAATGAAGACTATGAAACCAACTGATTGTCTGCTTGGATTAAAATGATGAAAGTGGATTTCATGTAAAAGTCAGGCAGGCGCCACTGAAGGCCAGGGAGTCAGCAATGGTGGACTCTCAGAGCTCGCAGAGCTGTGTTCCTCTCACAGAACCGACTGCAGAATTTGGCGCATGCCAGATAATAATGCCTGTAAAGTTGAAGCCCATCAGTTTTGCATAAGAGGGAGGTGGTGCGGAGCAGTGGAAGAGAGCACATGATAGCTAGTTCTGTGTGAGTCTCTCTTCGTCACCGGGCACGTGAGATGTTTACCCTCTGAGCCACAGATTCTGTTAAAATGGAATTAACGGGTCTTCCTCTGTGGGCTTCCAAAGTTGTCTAAATTCATGTGCTGTTCCTATCAAAGCCTTGTCCAATAGCCAAATACAGAGCAAATGGCACTTTACTACAGTTATGACTTTATACTGCAAAGCATTAAATCTGGAAGATGACAACCGGATGCCTTGATGACTCCCTTTGAAAGACGGAAGCCCTGCCTGTAGGCAATATCAGATATAAGTCTGTGGAGTAAATTTAGAGATGGAATTTAATCATAGACTAGTTCATAATTATTTTAATTATTATCATCCTAGCTATAAAAACGGATTTTGAAAGTTATTTCCTGGTTTTCTCTTAATCTCTGCTTGCCACGAAGAGACATTTCTCCATGCACTGTACTTAATTATTACTATGCTATGGCCTTAGTGATTATGTTTATAGGATAAATTAATTTGGTAATGTAGAAATTTTCACATTCAATTGAAAAATATCTAATATCTTTTTTGTCTTAGTAAAAGAATTTTGCAGTGACTGCTGGCTCCTTCATGGTTGATTCACTTATGGCTGGTGGTGAATGTGTTTATAGCTAAGGAAACATTTACATTTGTAGATTTCTAAAATAACTCTTGGGGGCATATGAAATCAGATCATATTGTGTTTCCCATCAACAGAACAGAACTGACCAACACTGGGGCTGTGCTGGCTCCTGGTGGGCAGAAATCCAAGGTTACAACGATGAACCGGGAGCAATGTAGATTCTGCATTTCCTCTAAGCTGCAGACAGCACATGCTCTAGAGGGCTCAAGTTAATGTATTCTCAAGTGGGCAGTGCTCAGGCTATATCAGAAGGAAGTCTTGGCCAACCTAAGCGCTTACACATCAGTGACAGACGGCATGGAGCTAGCACTGTTGTTAAATGGGCCCTTGAGAGGATTCCATTATTTTTATGCTTGTCCTATGTTCCTTTCGGTAGATAAATATTTGTATCTTTATGTTAGCAGATAGCAAAGCTTAGTCCTATGGAACTGGTTCCGCATGCCAGAGTTTAAGTAGAGACAAGAGTTGGGATTAAAAAAGAAATTAATGAATTTTCTTTTTTTCTGTGGAGCACAGTAACTTTCATGATTCAAGACAACTGCCCATGTTCCGAGCTTTCCAAAGCAGAACTGGATATCTTGAGTGGATATCTAAATGGGTAAAAGCTAATAGAACTCCAAGGATATACTCACATTTAAATTGCTGTGTATGTATGTACATGTGCATGATAAAGCAGATGTTCAGGTTGGCAAGAATTCCAGATCAGAAATTGGTTTTTAAGAGTGCTTTAAAGGGATATAATAACTATTTTAGCTTAAAGTGTTGGGGTTGGGCACTTTTTGTCTCCATCTTTTTTTTAATAAACACCAGTAGTTTTCAATAATTTAACACAGAAGGGTATTTATTACATTATGAAAGTTAATAAGCCTTGTATGAACAGCTGTTTATTTCAGGTACTACATAAGGTGCTTTATAATGAAACTGAATTACTCTTCATTAGCAGCCTGTGAACTGTCAGTATTATTAACTGTTTTAGTGACAAGGACACCAAAACAGAGAGCTAGCATATTAGAAGTGGCAGATAATGTTTTCAATGCTGGTGGTCGTCTCCTCCCTTTGAAACAGTATTGTCAGGGAAGCCCTTACCACAGAACATGGAATTCCTGCCGCATTTTCTGTAGATTGATCAGAGAAAAATGGAGTCATCCCAAAGTGTAGAAGTTGGTGTCTGGGCAGTTACTAGGTTGCAAATTCCAGAGGAAAGATCGCAAGTCACCAGAGATCATCAGAGAGAATGAATGAGACCAGCCACCAAGTGTGAAAATGCTCTGGGCAAAGCCCTAGAATGACCTTGTATTTAAAGGGACAGTTGGAGGTAGCTTGACATCACTCCATAGAGCAACAACTCTTTAGCAGGTGGAATTTCTTGTACCTCACTGTCCTTGTGGCACAGGTTACAAGTTAATCGAGGGACAAAGGAGAGAAAAGGAGGCAGAGCAGCTGGGCCAGCATCAGTCTCTGCTTCTCTCCACGCTGTCCAGACCCAGGACTTCCCTCTGATGTTAAAACCCCAGGAAGCTTCTTCACAATCCCTTTCCGGCTCGGCTTTTCAGCACACCTTGCAAGTGACAGATGCATTAGTCACCTGACAGCGCTGGCCTGGAGCTGGAGTGTTCTCTAAATGTCACTGTGATAGGACCATCTCAAAATAGCAGGGAACCAACTCAACTCTAAAAGGAGTGAGTGACCCACTGTTTTCCATACCAAATCTGAAGGGTGAAAGAAAGACTCAAAGAGGTACAGCTGGTACTTTTGTGGTGCATTGTTGTTTCAAAGACAGAAATGTTCATCTGTATGAAAATTAGCATTCACCTAGCACTGTGGAAGAAAGCTTATTAAAACGACTTTCCCAAAACTGTCTAGGTGACAGTGTGCTCTCATTTTGACAAAATACTCAACACATTCACAAATTCATTTCACCTGCAAAAATTCTATTCCATTGAAAAATTCATTCTCTCTTTTGCTTTAATTAAATGCATTTTCTGGATTTTACTTGAGACTAAAATAGGTTTACCTGTAGACTAATTTTGTAATGGTCCAACCAACTGATATTTTGCTGAAGAAAGGATTGAAATTGGAAGCCAGGTGATATGCCAATGTTGTTGAAAGAAAGGAAGTTACATTCACATTTGTGGCTTTCTCTAGAGTGACTCTGACCTGCACTAATGGCTTCATTTTCTTGGTGTCCCGCAAGGAAGCAGGGATGTGGGCTCAGATTCCCCAAGCTTCAAGAGAATAGGAAGGGACATGAGATGCACTCAGCACATCTTCCCTGTAAGTCTGCAGGTAAAGTCACATGATGGATTTCAATTCTCTGCTTGTCCACTAATGTGATAGCTCACATCTTTTTAGTGTAACCTTTGGACTTGAAATTCTCAAGATAAAAGAGGAGATGCTTATTGCAGTCCTTGTAGTAAACAAAAGAAAATAACAAAATGTGTTTGCCCTGTAAAAATATTGTAAGATAATGAAATTCTGCCTGCCACATTGCTTATTTTTTTCAATTTGCTTCACAGCGGAGAAGTGATGGAATTAGAGGGACATTGACATTGCATCTTCACTCCCGCTTCAGAAACCCAACTCTTCTCTTTCCACTTCAGAGTGTGATTTAAATGAATTTTTCTTTTATAATGTTTTCAGTTAACCTTTTAAGTCAGGAAAGAGGGAATGTCAGACGTTTGAAAGAAAATTCAGCTCACCATTGGAGTCAGGGTAGAGGCATTAGAAATTAAAAGGCAAACGGAGAACCCTAAATCAATGGATACCACAGGAGGACACTTACTGCTCAGGAGGCTCTGCCTCTGTGCTGATAGGCTAAAAGTCAAGTGGAGAACATTAAGTCTAGGAACCCTAAGTCAGTGGACACCACAGAAGGACACTGCTCAGGAGCCCTTGTATCCGTGATGATAAGGCCATATACACTAAAGCAAGTAAAAGCATAGCGTTCCAGAAAGAACTGAGACAATGCTGCCTCATTAAACCAAAAGGTTTTGGGGGAAACTTAGGTGCTGCATTGGGACACAACTAGAAAGAAAAACAAAGAACCCCCAAAATACTTTTATTAGGACAGTTTTTGAAGTGACTACTTTGTCATAGAATGGGTATTTCTCCAGTGTAGTGAAAGTTGAAGATGTCCTTTAAGATGTCCCCTAAGTCCCCAACTGAGCTTCCAGCCACCAGTCATATCAACAACCAGTTGCAAGGGTGACATCCTAGACTACAAGACAGGAACATCCTCAGATGTCTCCAGCCATTGTTGCTAGCAGGCTGCAATCAGTCAGTGGTAATAATCAAGCCACTGTGGAAAGCAGTTTCAAAATCTGTTTTCAAATTTAAAAAAGTACAAACAAAAAACGAATGCTCTACAGTTCAAATTTTAAAAAACTAATACAGTAAATATATTTTAATTGATTTTTAAGTATGTTTTCTTCTACATAATTAAAGTATTTTCTGAAAAATGTATAATTTGTAAAATCTCAGTGATTATTACATGTATGTTAGTTATGGTGCTTTACAAATATTCGTTCATGGTGTTAGAGACAAGAATAATGCAAGAGAATGGAGTTTTGTTTCTATAGCAACACACTTCATTTATAAAGGCTTTCTTACCATGATACCTGTATGAAGCATAATGTAATGCACGGTTTGAGTGACATCAGCTGCATGAACCAAATTATGATATGGATTTTTGTGCTTGCTGTAACCAACTTCTAAAGCTTCTGCAAAGGCAATTAGGCAAGAAACGGGAATCTGTGGAAAGTAATATTTATGATTATATTTTCGTTTAAATTGTCATGCTACACAAACATGAGCACAGGGTTTAGGAATGGAACAAATTAATGGGTCAAATATGGGCAGTAATTTCAAGGTCAGTGAGATTTGTCTTTAAAAAAACCACATCATTGATATATTGGACTGCAATTTGAAAGATTATAATACAAATTAAATAGCTCATACCATATGGCTCTGAATTTTCATATCTTCCACAGTCAAGAAAAAAGTTAAAAACATGAAACTCCCCAGTATAAACCGCAAGGTCTAGTTTTCCTAACTGTCGGAGAAAACTGGTGGCTTCGCAGTTCCTTCTGTCCCTTCTAGTGCCACGAGCCCTGAGCAAATGGAAGCTAGGACCTCAGATTGCTCAGAAGAGGCAGGGAGGGGAGCAGAGAAAAACGTAGAGCTCAATAAAAATCATTTTAAAAAAACTCTTGCTTAGATGCTTCTAGGTGAAAACAATTGGAACACACATCTTTTCAGTCTAAGAAAAGCTCCCAGTAAGTTAGATGTTGTGATGGAATACTGAGATCCCAGAGCTGCCGTGGTGAATCATTAAGACTGAGTGTTCGAGACTAGCCTGTGAGACATGGGAAATTCAAAGATACCTTGGGCTGCATAGAAAGACCATGCCTCAAAAATAAACAAAAGAAGGGGCTCATTGTGTAGTATAAGAGCCCTGGACACAAAGGAAGAAAAAGAACCCTGGAACCTATTGTACTTCTTCAAGACATATCAACATGTCCCAATAGGATTCTGTGAAGAATCCAAGGAGAAACCTGTTTCCAGGTCTATGGGGTGCAGATGTGCAGGGAGTGGTGGTTTCATCAGAAGGTGAGCACAGACCCTCAACCTGTGACTTGCTAAATCAATCTAAAGCTCAGGGTTTCAGGCTGCCATTCTTATACAAATAACCAGTTCTCTGAGTGTCTCGCAGTTGAAGTTCCTGACCTTGAAGCGGTTGATAAGGTCGTATCTCGTAAACAGTTCATAAATCATAAACTTC
This sequence comes from Bramus lutescens, assembly GCA_001685075.1. NCBI lineage: Eukaryota > Metazoa > Chordata > Mammalia > Rodentia > Cricetidae > Bramus > Bramus lutescens. Next base: position 289,290 of record LOEQ01002544.1, read on the forward strand.
AGACTATGCTCGCTGCTCGCTTCATTTAAGGCAAATACGTCAAAAGACCATTTATCAACATCCTGTAGAAAAAGAGTCAGTATTTTAGATGGCAATAGTGTAATTGCACTACTTCTCATGGAAAATTATTTAACAGATTAAGCATTGAACATACAACAGGTAACCCTGCAGTGGAATGTGTCAGACTGCATTCTGCTGGAGGTTGATATGTGAGGACGCCCAGGTGAGGCTGACATGGATAATACAACACCATGGCTCTTCCTCAATACCAGGGTTATGAAGCTGATGTAATGAACTTGGAAACAGTCTAATACAGCCTTCGCCTTTGCTCTCTCGGACTTCCTGCCATGAATCATTTCCTAGACCCGTTCCATTTTAAGGCAGGAGAGCTGGTGTTTGGGTGATGTCAACTGAGGGATAAAGAGAAAATAGTTCTGGTCTTTGTTGCCATTCAGCCACACACTTTCTTCTTTGCTTGACATTTTAGCATAAACAGTCAGTAATTTGGCTATTATCTGTCTTCTTTTGGGACTTAAATTCTCGAGGGAAGTAAAGCTTTAGCATTCCTTGCCTAACCTAGGCTCACTCACGCACAGATTCCTCCAGAGACAGTAAGAACAAGGTAAGTAGGTCATTTGACTGAGGAAGGGGTCAGTAATTTTGCCATTTCATACATTTGGGGGACATAGGCAGGTTTATAGGGGAAAAGGAAACACCGCGTAGGTATCCCCTCTGTGGCATTGGGAGCACAAAGTAGGGCTAACTAGCCGCCAGTTACTACACGGTTTTGCTGCAGAAAACTTAAATGAGTACATTATTCTGATCTAAAGTAGATCCTGGTTGCCAGGGAAGAATGCCTGGTGAACACATGCAAACACACACACACACACACACACACACACCAATCACATGCAAGCGCGCATGCGCGCTGGTAGATTCAGTATTGGATAATGTGTGGACAATTTTTACGAGCATTGCTTTGGGAACCAGCTTTATATGCTGTGAGATGCTGAAACTAACTCGAATCAGACATCTGATGCAGGCTCTGAAAATGTGGCCTTTGAAAGATGATAGTGAAACCTTCGAATGACCTTTAAAATGTTTTGTTGCTTATGTGTGGGGCTCTTCCAGGCTTTCCCATGCATGTGGAGGTCAGAGGACATCTCTGCTTTGTGGAGTATGTTCTGTCCTTCCATCTTTAAGTGGGTCCCAGGGATTGAACTCAGGTCACCAGGCTTTTGGAGCAAATTCCTTTACCCACTGGACCATCTTGCCAGCCTTTTTGAATTACTTAGAATCATGCACCAATTAAGTCTTTGTTTACTTGCCTGCAATTGTTAAATTCCTCCCAGTTGACCTCAATATGATGCCTAAGCACCCACTTTGATCTCTTTAGGAATTAGAAACCTAAAATTCTTGATAGAAGGAGTTTTAGCATTACTAAAGCACAAAGGAAGACAATTACTCTTTTATCAAACTCCAAAGCTAACAAGGAGGCTTCGGCCAGTTAAGGGTCCCCATGAGAAAATGGGGGGTGGGGCTTGCAGACAGTGGTGATTGACACTTGTCACCTGCAGCAGCGGTTTAGCGCCCATGCTGTCAGACTGGCCTGGGGGATTTTTAGAAAACACATTCACGGAAATGCTCTTTCCTCAGTAATGTTCAATCCCTCAACTTTACACTTCATGTGGTTTCAATCAACTACAATTCACAAAACATTGTGTTCATATACCAAACTATTTTAGTTGGCCTTTATGCAAATAATTTTAAAATGAACAACCCCGCCCCCTAGTTTTCTTGTACGTAGTCGAAGCATAAGAGAGACGGTAAAAATCTTTCAAAAGCAGAGTAGTTAACGTATCAATGCGGCACCAAAGTCAAATGCATGTCTTTCTCGTGGTTTTGGAAACATGAATACATTGAAAAGTTTCATGAAAAATGAACAGCCTTTTACAAGGAATAACAGTTGAAGCCAGTGTGCATTTGCAGAACTCAATATTGAGAGGATGCTAAGGGCAAAAAGGGAACACAGAAAAAAAGCTTGGAAATTGAAACTAGAAAAGAAATACAAAAATCAGAAATAAAGCGTAAGAAAAACAAGAACACTATTATCTTGCAGGTTAAGGTTTTTCACTTGTAGTTAAAGAATAAGTTGCTATTTCTCCTGTGTTAAGTCCTTGAAAGTTAAGTTTTCTGTTTGTAATTAAGAATAAGTTCCTGTTTCTTAGATTTGATGTAAATTGCATTTCATATTTTTCAACCTACACTAAATTTGCAACCCCTTTCCTATGATGTATATCCTCATCCTGTCCGTTCCCTCTCATTGTATCTTCCTAACAATGTGTGACAGTCGACTCTCTCACCCCTGTGAACACTGTCCCTCCTATAAAAGGACCTCAAGTGACTAGAAGGGGCTGTTCTCTGACATCCTGACCTAGGGAGAGGGAGCAAGACTGGCTGACCCTGGTGTATGCTTTAATTATACAACCATGGCTTCAATCTTTCTCCTCAAACTTTCAGTTTTAGCAAAAGTAAGGCTAAATCTCTCAGTTAATATATATAAAAAACTCACCATAAGGTTGTTTTAAGAGATAGAGTTGAGTACTTGAAACCATTAGGAGTCAGGGGGTGGGGACTTTAGAATGAATGAGCAGCCTACAAGACTTTCCTGCAGGTCAAACAACTTGAGTAAAGTCCACCTGAGTGAAGTGGGGACGAGCGAGCCAGCAGCTTCCTCAGGCAAATTCTCACATCCAGTCATTCCCTACACCCACAACACGGCAATCACACATGGGGCATGGGTGGGACAGTTCCAAGAGAAGCCAGGCACAAGATGAGAAAAATTTGGTTTTTGTTGGTTAGTTTATCAGTTTTATGATTTCTCAGACTTAAGATCTGGAATAATTTTCTTCTTTCTGTTTTGTTACACACACACTGAAATGCCTCTTTAAAACATAATGTAAGCATAAGAAGAAGCGTATATTCTCAAAATAATGCCACCTCCAAGTGGAATTCAGGAGGCGAGTAAATAAAGCTTGGAGGAACAGTTCATGCATGCATGTGAACGTGAAAGGGTGTTGATATGCACTGACTGCTAGCATAAGTCACTCAGATGCCGTGTAACTCTAGCCTGAGTCAAGGCTTGGGCTGCTTTATATTTAACAAATACTTAAAAGAATTTTTGCATTGTAATATGTAGGCTGCAGCAAAGACCTGCTCTCTCTCATTTTCCTCCCGGTCACTTGAGGGAAAAGAAATGCCTGTGATTACTTTACAAAGGAAAGCAAGTGAAATTGCTTCACCTTGAGCGTCAATATGACGGCTGCAGGATATGACAGCCCGACCATGTGGTAGCTCTTCCTGTACATCCTAGGAAAGAGGGGAAAATTGCACCGTTAGCATTCCTTCGCTCAACACCTTCAGCTGTGTTTCTCAAAAACCGAGGAAAGACAACTCTAGATTTCTTCACCTTGTACCCCCACTGTGACAGCCATTGTTTCTCTGGGTGACGGGGCATGGGGCGGGTATGGCTTTATCTACTCATAGGAACTCTGAGAAGAGATCTTGGTTTCGAGAAAAGGGCAGCTTTCCCTGAGCTTCATGCAATGACCAGGTCGACTGTACGTTCCATGTACGATGACACTCTTCACAGGTCACCCCATCCGCGACAGCAGAATATTCCTGTCTTGTGACCATTTGAATACCAACGTTTTTAGATTAAAGGCTGACTACCATGAACATGAGATTCATTTATTTATATTTATTTATTACTGAGTGCTTACTATCAGAGAGAAAGAGCACCATCAGAATTTACACAGCTCTTTGTTAAGGATATTGTAAAAGGTTATATCAACAAAAATAACTCAAGACTGTTCAAATTGTTGTCAAAAATTATTTAAGAAAGATTATTCTGAGAAAATATCCTCTCCAGTTCCATAATAATATCAACAGCAGTATACTCTGACTTATTTGTAACTTGTTTGTTTCTGGTAGGACAGGAAGCTAACTGATGAAAATTGAATATCAGGTAGCATCTAGTCAAGAAGGCTCTAATGCAAATGAAAGCAATTGACCTCTATCAGGAATGTGAACAATTTGTGACTATTCCCCATTGTACTGGAAAGACATAAACTGTCTCTTGTTTTATATATCCAACTGGTACACAAGAAACTGTATTCCTTAGACTGTATTGCTATGACGCACATCCCCCCCCCCGGAATATAAGGAAATTTGATTAAATATGACAGGTATGGTCAATATTAGTTCAGGGAAAGCTAGGTGATGGTGGCACACACCTTTAATCCCAGCATTCAGGAGGCAGAGGCAGGTAGATCTCTGAGTTCAAGGCCAACCTGGTATACAAAGGGAGTTCCTGGACAGCAAAGCCTATACAGACAAACCGTGTCTCGGGGAAAAAAAATAAGAGAGAGAGAATGAGAAGGAAGGAAGGAAGGAAGGAAGGAAGGAAGGAAGGAAGGAAGGAAGGNGGAAGGAAGGAAGGAAGGAAGGAAGGAAGGAAGGAAGGAAGGAAGGAAAGAGGTGGAAAATTGCTGTGGACACTTTAAAGTATTTTTGAATCTGTGATCTATGGATTGAAAATCCAGGAACACAATTTGAAATATAATAGTAAAAATATAAGTAATTTATTGTGCTTTCCTTTTAAATAATGACTTCATGGGAGCTCAGAAATGAATTGTGTTTAATTTCTCAAAAGGGAACCTCTCCTGCACCCCATTTCAGAATGGAAACTCGACTCTTCCCTTTCCTGTTTCAATTTCAAGTTTTCTTCAAGTCATCATGGGATTTTCAGGTGGGGTGATCAGTACAGCAGCAAACTTCAGTACAGCAGAAGCCTTCAGGAGGGTTTACAACGAAAGGCTTTCATTAATTACCCACTGGAGCTAAGTATAATTATTCTAACCCTTAGGAAAGTACTAACCACACAACAAAGGGTTCAGCAAGCGCTGACTGTTCATAAAGAAGACCCTTCCTTGTGAATTCTGAGGAAACAGTCTTTATCTACCTATCTTTCCTATGATTGTCATGAAGAAGAGAGCGATGGGTTGAGAAGAAGCAATGATCAGGGAAATGATCAACACAATAAGGACCCTTAAAGCATTAAGTAGTATCGGATCAGTGTGATTTTCTGGCACAGGAGGGAAGGGAGGCTGGGAAGGATAGAGAACCCATGCCTTGAATACTTGGTTAGCGGCTTGGTAGCTATGTGGCATTTGGAACAATCTTTAATAGTTCATTTTTAAAAGGAGAATCCCAAGCTTTCTGCGAAGACTAAAGAAATAAATGCTGAGTAAAATCTAGCACCCAGGTTCCTTGACTTGGAAATAGGCTTTGAATGTGAGCATTACTTACAATATGGAATGAAAAGAGGCAAGGATGATTGCCCTCTAAAAGCAATTTTTAAAAATTTCCAAAAAATTTTTAAAAAGTTCTGTATTATGTTAGCCCTCCTGTCTTATTATCAGAGATAGAAATATAAAATTAAAAATTTTCTATTAGAGCAAATAAAAAGGAAAATCGACACAACTGCTCCAGAAATGCGAGGGATTGCAGACATCTTTACCAATGGCCTTCCGTCTCATTAAACACAGGTCATGTGCCATATGTGCGGGAAAAACACTAAGGAGTTTTCTGGAATCCAATAGGTAGTAAAGTCCAAGTGAAACTCTAAGGGATTATTTTTGAAGGCTTCTCTAAAACTATGAGAAATAATTCCAAAGCTTTAAAGAAACCAAGACACTACTGTTCTCATCGCTGTCCCAGGTAACATTTGGACAAACAATTGCCAGCACCTGCTGAGTCTTGGGAGAGAAACTTCATAGGAGAAGCAAGGAGACTTCTAGTTCCATATTGAAAGTAATTACTTTTGAAAAATTCAAGATAAATAATATCAATAATGGGGGGTTGTCATTGATAGATGAGGATTTTCCTCCTACACCCTCCAAGCAATGATAAATAGTTAAATTTTCATTTTAGCTACCTTCTGTATGTTTTGAAATTTCTATTTAGAAAGGAGGTTGATTTGCATGTCATTTCATATGAAAAGAATAGAAACTTACCAGGTCAGTGCATGAATATGAATTCATAACCTTGTCTCAATGCATGCACATTTGGTTGGCTCTCATGCATACTTTGCTTTGCCTTTCAGCTTGCAAGGCTTGCAGACTTTTTAACAAGGCAGGTAACTTACATTCCCTCAGCAAACCAAGCACGGGGCTTCATCTGAGACTCTGCAACACTACTTAGATGTTTTTTATTTGATGCCATGGGAAATCAATAATCCTCATATGAAAGGACACTCTCCTCAGCCCAGCATCCTGGCTTCAGACTTCTGTCAGAATAAGTCTAACACCAAAGAATGTGATGCCCTGTCACTAACTAGAATATCTTTAGTTTTCTTTTAAGTTTTTAGTTGTTTTTTTTTTTAAGCCAATCAGATGGGGCTGAGAAGCTAGTGAGGTAATTTGGATAGAACTCACTAGATGAGCTTTTGGGGTGTGTCTTCATAAAGTAAGCTATGGAAAGTGTTGTCAGCATGGTCCTAACACATCTTCAAACTGAATTTGCAATAATACTCTTCACTTACATTTTGAATCAAGTATCCTTTCCATCCTTTCTATGGCTGGAAACGAGGCTTCAAAATATTGAACGATGAAAACAGTGACCAGAATTCACTTAAATGTAAAGGGTGCTGAAGCTGAGCTTGGGGACATAAGCCTATAGTCCTAGCTCTCCAGAAATGTGAGTCAGGAGAGTCGAAAATTCAGGGCCAGCCTGACCTAAGCAGTCACTGTCTCAAAGACAGTGCTCTATGGATCTCCATGAGTTCGAGGCCAGCCTGGTTTACAAGAGCTAGTTCCAGGACAGGCTCCAAAACTACAGAGAAACCCTGTCTCAGAAAAACGAATCAAACAAACCAAACAAAACAGTGTCCTGATGTGTAATAATTGCCGATCCTTCAATCTGGTCAGTTTCAAAAACATTAAAATTGCCACATTACATATAATTAAACACATTACTTTTTAACGTGAGAAATTCCTGATAAATGCTTCTCAGTTTTGCCAGACGTGTTCATACTCGGTAATTCTGAAACATCTCCTTTTAGGGAAAAAAAAGTAGTCTTTTCTCTTAAAGATTAGGAAACATCTGAAACTTGGCCCTATGAATACGTGCAGATGCTGGAAACTCTGGTGACCTCAGTGATATGGAGACCTTCTTTCCATGACACTAAAGCCTGAGTCCTCCAAAGCGGAAGTGAGAGAGATGTCATCTCACTATGGAAACAGGAAGAGGGAAGTCTTTTCAATGTAGGACCAAAAAAAAAAACAAACCCTCATTTGACTTTAAAATAAAGATTACTGCTCATTATAGGATTCTTTTTATGGGTTATTGTAATTTGTTCATCAGAAATTGATTGATAACCTGTATACATTTTAGGATTGTTTGTAAACGGTTATCTGCAAAGGTGTTTCCAGTGGGGTATGATATCAATCTCCCTGTCAGGCTACTAGAAAATAGAGACGACATCAAGACAAGGTGCTTTTGTTGTGGCCGTGTCCATCACAAGGGCAAACTGTCCGCTCCAGTTAGACCTGGGACGGTAAGTGTCCTCCACAGGTGTAGTATGAGCCCTCGGGACTTCTACATACCGAAAACACTTGTGCCCTTTTGAATTCTCTTTCCTTGGGATGCGAACCACGCCGCTTACCTTTCCACAAAAATGCCAGCCTGAACAGCGTGGACGATGCTTCGAAACTTGGGTTTTTCCTCGGGTTTCTTCTTCATCATCCCCATTTTCCGTGTAAAGGTAGAAGCCAACCAGTCCCGGACTTCCGATGGGACTGAGTCGGTCTGAATGTCGCTGAGCTCATCTTCGGGGTCAAGAAGTCTTCTACAAACACACGCACAGGTAAACACTGGGAAAGGGGAGTAAAGACTAACAAGGAAACATGCATTGCAATGTTTTCGGTCCTTTTTAATGGTACAGCATTCTCTGTTCCTTAACATGAACCGTTTAAAAGAACTGAGTTAACATTTGGGAAGCTACAAGTTGACCCCTTGCTGGAGGCATGAAACAGTACATGATAGCATCTGCTGCTCCCCAAATACTGAAGGACAGCATTAGCAGTGGATTGTCAGTCTCATTAATATGCCATCCTAGTGGTGATTAAAACAAAGAAAGACAAGAAGGAAAATTCATAAGTGAGAAAACAAGAACAAAGGGAAGAAAAGGAGATTGAGGTTATAACAACTCACATTTAATTTTTCTGCGTAGTTCAGCCAGCAACTATTTGAATTTTTCGATGGTTCCAAAAGTCATGCACACACGCTGTTTCACTGAATAAGATCTTCTAAATTAGTGAAATATCTTTATTCTAAAATAGCTGAGCGATGGTGTCACATGCTTTTATTCCCAGTACTCGGGAGGCAGAAGCAGATGGATCTCTGAGTTCAAAGCCAGCCTGGTCTAAAAGAGCTAGTTCCAGGACAGCCAGGGCTGTTAAGCAGAGAAATACTATCTCAGGAAAGAAAGAAAAAAAGAATTCTAAAATAATCTTTCTAAATATATATTTACAGATTAAAAACTGTAAGGGAAGAAACGAGGTCAGTGAGATGGCTCAGCAGGTAAAGGACTTGCCATGAAGAAGACCCGAGTGCAATCCCCAGTACCCATGTGGAAAGGGAAAACAGACTCCTGGAAATTGTCACGAGACTGACCTTCATGTGGGTATTGTAGCATCCATGCACGCTCATACACACACACACACACACACACACACACCATACACACTCATCTGAGCAATAATAAATCAAATTTTAAAATGAAGAAAAATGATTGGAGTTTTCTCTTAGTATCTCCGTGGGAATTAAGAAAGCTCTCTTTCCCCTAGGATGCCTGGATCCTCATATGCTCATGTCCTATCTATAAAAAATCAGCCGCTTTGCATACAACCTATGCGCTCTCTCATGATTACCTTGAATAAGTTCTCCATTTCATATGATACCTAATAAAATGTACATGCCCCCCTACATACACACACACACACACACACACGTGTTATTTAGGGAAGAATAAAAAAAAGATTGCACACATTCAGTCCAGCTGCAATTTCTTTTTCTGAACATGTTTAATCTGAGTTGTTTAATCCACAGCTATGCAAGGGCGCCAAGGGCTACGTTGAAAGCTCGTTTCAGGAGTCTAGCCTCTAAGCATGTGGATCACTGTCAGCCAAGACCCAATTTCAACATAAGGGTGAAGATTTCACAGGTTTGGAACTTGTGGTCAAGACCCAAGTGTCGCAGTACTCCAGACACTAAGGCTCCTGATGGCAAGGCTGAGGCCAACCTGGACCAGCTTGAGATGAAATCTTGTCTCTACAAAGTCAAAACAACACAGAGGACTGCCGGCCCAGTACGTCAACGGAGTTTTAAGGAGACAGTGCAAATTGAATTCTGGGAAGTGGCGTGGACTGGTTGATAAGAAGCTGTAGCTGCCANGGAGCTGAGGAAGCGTCCTGACTGAAAGCCTGTCAGAGCCTGTAACTGAGAGCTTACTAACAACTCGAACTGGAAATAATAAATGAAGCTTTCCCACTAGATAGAAACCGAGCCACACAGATCAGTCTATTTCGTCCACAGAACACAAAGTAGCTTTGTTTTCTTGACAGGGCAGCGGATCAATAACCAGATATCCTCGGCACAGTTTATCTCTGACCTTATGCTCTCTTAATCAGCATGATCCTTTAAATGGTCCCCCTGTGTGTGGCTTCCTTCTGCACATATACACAATACTTATTTTTCATGATGTTCATAAATACAAGTGCATTTATGAAACAGTAAAAATAAACACTAAAGTGCTAGAGTTACAAAACTACATGGACATATAAGACAAAAGACATACAGTCGAATATTCATGTTGATCAATACTCACTTGGTGATTTTTTTTAAGCTTATTTTGCTTCTTGTGCTTGAAGGAATTTGATTTAGTATTAGACCACTGACATTGTAACTCAAAGTAAATGTTTTTTACGGCTCTTTTGCCCATTTCAAGGCAGATTCCTTAGCCCATCTTAGCATGATATTTTGATACATGCCTTGAAATTTTCATTACGTAAAGACTATGCCATTTCTATTAGCTCTGGTGCAGTGATCAGCTAAGGTTACAGAGCAGGGCAGGTGGAACAGGAACCATTGTGGTGCAATCGCATGATGTCACCGTTCTTCGCATTCTCCCCACCCCAGTTCTTACCAGAGAGCTGAGACAGAACGCCAGCCGGATGGTAACCATTGCCCAGTTTTTCCACCACAAACTTGTATTGGGGACTTGAAGGCTGCATGTTCTAAACTCACAAGCTGCCCAAGACAGATGGCTAAACAAGACAAACGGGTGTAGAGACGTAATAAGCGTGACTGGGGTGTGTTCCTGGGAAGGCTGGCGATTTGTAGTTATGATGCATGCAAATTTTTGTTGCGAAAGAGCGTGTGATTTCGGGGAAAAGAATGATCTTTATTTACTAGAGAATATAGGAATAAAGGAAGGAAGCGTCAAAAGAGAAAAGCAGGGAATCCCCCATTGTCTACCGAAAAGGCACATCTTGAAACAGCAACAGATACTTCTCCAGGGGTCCAATCGGTAAGACAGTGGGGATAGGATGCCTACCTGTGTGTTTAAATGATGAGTTAGATCTTTCTATGAAGTTCTGCCTTTTTAACGTGAAGATGGAGCAAAGTAAATTACCCTTCAAAACATGCATAGGCTTCATCGAATCAGTTGAAGGCCTTAAAGAAAAAGATGGAGTTACCTTGAGAAAGCTCTGAGTTGGGATAACACCTAGATTCAAGACTACAACATTCATTCCCTGTAATTTTCAGCTTGCTAGGCTGCCTTGCTGATTGTCAGGCAGCTCCTTAAAACTCGCTTCTCTGCCTCTGCACTGTATGAACAGTGTAGACTGTGGAAATTAGTCAGATACAGGTAAGGGCTTGCTCCTATATTGATTTCTGAGAGCACATTGTTTCTTTATCTGCTTTTAATATATAAGTAAAATCCTATCTAAATTAGGCATTTAAACGCCACATTCTTGAGACATATCAACATTGTTGTTAGCCTATAAAATGATGAAAAGTTTAAAACTTCTGGGAATGATATTGCAAGCCTTTAATCCCAGCACTCAGGAGGCAGAGGCAGGTGGGATTTATGTGAGTTCAAGGCCAGCCTGGTCTACAGAGTGAGTTTCAGGTAAAGCAGGGCCATATAGAAAGACCCTATCTTGAAAAAGAATTAAAAACGGGAAAATATAAGAGAAAGTCATTCTACACAGATGGAAGAGCAAATGTAAATTCCCTGAGGATGGCAAAGAGAAATATTTGAGAACAGAGAGAAGGCCAAAGGTGGCTAACAGGTACCAGAAGAAACGGGTGGGATTTCCAGGAAGAGCTGACAAATACCTTCCTGTCTCTGCCCTACGTTCTTCAACCTGCCAACACCACACCCCTTTTCTTCTCTATCCTACCAGTCCGTTCCTTTCCGTCTCTATCTTTGTAATCATGGAACACTCAAGTCAGCAAACATTCAAGAATCCTGGAGTAGAGGGAAGTGCTAAAATGAAGAAATGATAAAGCACACATATGTAACATGTTACCACTGTTGACCTCGAAAAAATGTTTCACTCTTTAACATGATGGTTTTAGTTCCAATGAGAGTCAGAAAGATTAAAGAGAGGTTCTCAGACAAGGGCTGTGTGTGGAAAGGGGACCAGGGAACTGAGAAAAACTGACCTTGCATCTAATCGTTGATCAAGTGAGCCTTTGGAGCTATTAATAGGCCAAAATTTCTCTCCAAATAAGATGACACATCTCCCAAAGGACTTATAATTTGGACTAGAAAGTTTGCAGGGAAAGGGAAATAAAGGAGGAGGCAGCCTCGGAAGGAGAGGTCATGGGATTTTGACTCTTAAAATTGTGTGTCAGTGAAAATATTTCTGTCTGCAGTGGACTCTTGGAAAACAGGCACACCCAGGGAGCCACAGCCCTTTCCAGGAAGTTGGTGGCCATGGTTAAACTTAAATATTACAATTCAAATGCTGGGTGTGATGGGGGGGTGGCCTTTTTTCTGCAATGCCATTTCTATGATAAAACATTTAGTTCAAGAAGTAATTCATCCATCTTACCCCTAATGTCTGATGAGCACAGAGCAGGAACACATATTTCTCTACAGGAGACAGAATCAATATTTTGATGTTATTTCTCTGGCAAACAAACTATGTACCCTAGGCTTCAATTTTACAATATTTAAAAGGCTTATTGTAAGTTAATATGTGAAGTGTCAACTCTCTGTATGATAAGACTGGACCAGCCGGGNNNGGCTGTGGCTGCCTTGCTGCCCACCCCCCCTCCGGTCCTGTTCAGGCGCTCAGTTTCTAGGTCTCACCTTTGAGTCAGATACTCAGCACCCCACCCCAGTGTGGTTTCTATCCACCTGCTGGGCCTCAAAAGCAGCTGATTCTTGGCTCCTCTTAGGGAGGAGGGGTGCAGGTTCTAATAATGAGTACATCAAACACAGTGGCGTTTAAGAGAAAGGCTATCGAAGGGAAAATAATGGCCTGGAGATCCGTGCATAGGGGATTTAGAGAAATGAGACGACAAAATACTTCAGAGTAACATGCTGAACATGAAAGCAGAGTTCAGAACCCTATCACCTGTGAAAGGCAGAAGGAAATTGATCCCCAACATGCTTTAGTTTGAAGACATGCCACCTCTAGGGAGGGATAGACATAGATTACCATTGACACCAAGGAGTAGAAGTCAATGTTCAGGGAGACAGAACCGAGGCTGATGCTGAATTCACCTCTTCCATGTGGTACCCATTTAGGATGCTTGGGAGGTAGGATAGAGAACCTCACCTGTCTATCATAGACAACATCATTTTTAGTCCGTGTTTCCCGCACAGAGGAACCCTTTCATGTTGCTTATTTAATTAACATGACTGTGCTCTGAGGTGACTAACATCTTCTCCCAATTGCCTATCCACCAAAGAAACCCTGAACATGAAAACATGTCTTTCACTCAGATTTCAGAACCAGCCGATCACAGAGATTCCAGTCAACTCTATTGCTTATGTTTTGAACCAGGAGAAAAAAAGCCAAAATTTAACTCATTCAGCACTCAAAATACTACCTTGGTGAAGATTTTGACTTTTGTCTACTTTAGTGACTAATAAAAAGGGAACAGAACCCAAAGAGATTTGCTCAGTCGGTGGCTGTGACAAATTCTGAGATCCAGAGCGTCTGAGTTTGGCATCTGAGTCTTTAACTGTTGAGATCTTCTTCATTTTGAATGTGTGATTTTCTTACAAAGTGCACAGACTAGAGAGTGCCTTCCCATTAAGTAATAGTACCAGGGCAGTTATTATTCTCCAGCTGCTCTATACTTTGATATTTAGAGATAAAAATAATCTAAAAAAATTCTTGTTTGGAAGAGAAAACTGGCAGTAGGGAGAAAAGATGAATTTGAAGACGTGAATGGGAGGTAGAATTGGTCAAAACTCATTTTATGTGTGTATAAAATTATCAAATATCTAAAAAGGAAAAAAACATATAGGAGTTTAGCTTATTGGTAAATTTTTGGTAGAAGAAAGCTTATATTTATTTCCAAAGCTGGTATATGGAACATTCTCTTCCAGAGAAATATCAGAGGGCAGAAATCTATGATACTTTGGGAGGTGATGTATTCATTGCCAGGAGGGAATCAGGTGTATTTGAAATTCCATTTATGTCATCACTAACCTACCTCCTCAGTTCTAAACACAATGAAATGAATCTTCCAGGCTACTATCAAAGCATGCTCATGTATGTATGCATGTATGTATTCCCTATACTGTTCCAGAAAGGACAAAATCTCACACATTCTCAAGTTTTGTGGTTGTTTAAAGCAGATCCAGTCCCCATTTTCTATAAACTGTGAGAATATGACCATTGTGTATAAGAGAACACAGGACTCACCATTTGGGTGGAGAAGGCAGTCATGATGTTATTAGCTCAAGAGACAGATTCCCAAGAGGCAGATCTTGGCTATTAGAAGGCTGGCTAGGGATAATGTGGAAGTCAGAGGTGGCCTTCCCAAAGTTAAGGCTTAAGAAGGATTTGGCAGCTCCTTTGTATTCACCCAGGGAAGTGGATGTTCATAAGTAGGGAGGTCCTGCCCTCTGGGACAGGCAGGAAGGGCCCCAGGCATGTCCCAGTAAGGCTCTCAGATGGAATCAAGTTTCTGGAAGATCGGGGACAAAGATTTTATTTTTGGAGTGTGTTGGGGACAAAACTGGGGAAGGATCAAATGAGCAGATCAAATGCCCAGGCCTCTCGGAGGACTCTTGGCTTCCCATTAGGAAATCTTAGCTCAAAACACATCCTTGAATACATTCCATTAGGCACAAAGCTTAAGTCTCTGCTAGTGGCCAAGTTTTTGATTACTAAGCATCCTCTGCTGCATCATCTAGTGATGTAGGAGGGTCATCTGTCTATGTGTTACTTTCATTGGTTAATAAAGAAACTGCCTTGGCCCCC
>LOEQ01002544.1:313020-372922 GCA_001685075.1 Bramus lutescens
ATTTGTGTGTTGTTATTTCGGGTGTAAAGCTAGCCGTGCGGGAGCTGGGCCAGACAAAAAGCAGGCCCTGCTCGCCGTATCACTACATGTGTGTGTGTATGTGTGTACACGTGTGATTGTGTGTACTGGTTAACTAACAGTTCCTATTTTGCCCTGTGATAACCTTTTCCCCAGACTAGCCAATTTTCAGCATCTCTATGAATCATTCACAGAACCATTTTCTTTCTAGAAAGCATTTCCAAATTCAAACTTTCATAAGCCAGAAGATCTTAAAATATAAATTAATGTGCATCTAAATACTGCCTGACTCTTCCTTATTTTGTTCAGTCTGTCTTACTAGAATTCCTAAGGCAAATAATATGTTGATAACTGCAAACACATTTCAGAGCAATCCTCAGTGCCATGCTTCATGCCTTCCAAAATATATAAGAAATCAATCCGGGTTGTAGGGTTTTGCTCAAAATGCCTTAAGTACACATTTCTGGCACAAAATTCAAAGACCCTTGATGGGTGTTCTTTGGTCTAACAGCTTGCATGAAGGCAAGTGCATAAGCGTAGGCTTTCCAGGGAAGATAAAATACCAATATACAGCATTTTATGTTCTCCAGGGCATAGTGTCCCATTGGAGCCAAGTCCAAGGCAACAGTGTGTTGACAAAAAGGCACAGCTGGGAAAAGATGGGAGGCAATGCTATCCACATAACATGGAATCTTAGAATCTGTTGTCCAAGTACCCATAAAAGTTCTAAAAATACATATGTATGTATGTGTGTGTGCATGTGCATGCATACACACGTTAGTGGTGTATGTGTGAGTACATGAGTGTAGGTAGGTGCATGTGTCTGCACTCACCTAGAGGCCAGAGGAGGAGCTAAGAAAGCGGAAGCTCTCTCTACCTTCCCCTGTCAGCCAGCTCCAGAAATTCTCTGTCCCAGGCCCCACTTAGCACTATGGGTAGAGATGACCCAGCAATGCCTGACTTTCTCACATGGGTGCTGGGGAGCAGCGCTCAGGCCCTCCTGCTTGGGCAGCCAGTACTCTTTTACCTTAAGCAATTGTTCCAGCCCTTGGAAATACCCATCCAACCACTGTAAATAAAGATATGAGGGTGTGAACTGTAGTTAATAGGCCCAACTCTAGTGTCAAGAATGCTACAGTTAGCTGTTAGCTCGCTCTTCAGTGTACTCTCTTGGGTAAGCCCTGGAAGGTTTCTGTGATTCATTGTCCTTATTTTCAAAATGGTAATAACAGAATTTCTATCTCCCAGGGCTTCTGTGATGTTTAAATCAGCTTTAGTGCTCCCATTAGTAAAATGCAGAAAGTAATCACTCTTGAGTATTGTGTAAGAGTGGGGAGCAAGCAGCCTTTAGGAGGTGGTGTAAATTTGAGGAATTATATTATTCTGATGAAGATAAAGCTGTGGAAGGATTTAAACAAAGGAGAAGAGCTCTGGGCTATAGCTCAGTTAGTGAAGCACTTGCCTAGCATGCACGAAGCTTTGTGTTCAACACCTAGCACTACAGAAACCAGATGTGGGCATGCAAACCTGCTACCTCAGCACATAAACCAGACGTGGCCATGCAAACCTGCTACCTCAGCACTCAGGAGCGCAGAGCAGGAGGGTGAGAAGCTCAAGTTCCTTTTCAGCCTTATGGTGAATTTATAGCCAGGCTGAGCTACATGACATGCTCTTTCAAATTAATTAATTAGTGTGACATTAGGAAGTGTTTTTTTTTTAACTAGGGGGAGCTAATAAGACAACAGAAATTAAATTATTGTCCTGAGCATTTTTCCTTACCAGAGAGTAATTTTCACATGTAAAAGCATTATAAATGTAACATATTTAAATGACTTAGGGATTGATTATGGGTACCTAAGCTAGCAAAATAAAACATGAAGTCATAATTGCCCTGGGAAGGAGATTACCTACGAATGAGTAAATATAGCACATCATCAGTCAATTGTTGGCTTTTTAAAGTTCTGACATTTTATAAAGAAATGTAATGTACAATGTCTTGTCAAAAGCAGATTGCAGAACCCTTAGACCTGCTAAGGTCAACGAACTTGTGAACAATAAGTAAATACACCTAAAAGAGAAAGTCTGAAGAAACGCTAGCAGCCCCTTTGGCATTTAGTGCACACACACACACGCGCACACACACACACACACACACACACACACATGACTGTCCCCTTGGAATAACCACCCACATCATTTGCCCATGTGAAATACTCAGGAAAGGATTGTAAAGTTAAAGAGAACCTGTGATTTTCACCTCTTAATAACTCCAAACCTAAGGAATTGCATTTTATGACCATAGAATAATTACCTGTGCCATCCAACCTGGATTGCAAATCTTTCTCTCAGAATTAAGTCATTTTAATTGTGGAACATATAAAAGTTCAAAACGTGATTCCAGATCCACAAAAAATTCTTGATTTGTGAAACAAGTAAAATAAAATAGTATGTGTGTTCGAACCTAAGATCCAGGAAAGGAGGAGAGAAAAAAATACAAAATACAATACTCCAACAGATCACTGGAAAAATACATGACATTCAGGGCAGGACTGAGGACACGGGACTGAGGACACGGGACTGAAGGTGGAGGCAAGACTCTGATGAATCATTTCCTCACATGCTTGGCTTCTGAGTCATACTGTAACAGGTAAGCACCAACCTTTAATTCAGTTCTTTGAAGAAGAGACCAAGAATCTAAAAGCACCTAAACCAGACCCTGACTGTGGATAACAACATGAATGTATTAGCTGTCAGATAACAGTGTGTGTGAAATCAGTACACAGAGGAAAAAACTCCCATCCCATAGTTAACAGTTCTCACTGCCACCCAGATCAGGTCTGGCTTAGGTGAACATGAGCAGAGGGGGCAGGGCCTGAAGGCACACACTTGTGTCTTCTGCGCACTCTCCTGGTACTGGAGGTATAATGATGAAGTTGGATAGGTGAGGAGTTATGGGGCCGGCATCGTAATGGGTTGTTGATGTTACTGCAATCCACATAATAAATTCCCACAGTCTGGAACTTTTATCCGATCATGGACCTCCTCTGAGTCCGTCAGAGATAATTCAAGAGTATGACTTGAACCTTATTTTCTCAGAAATTGTTATTGAACTGACGGGGTTCCGGCCCTGACTGCTACATGAGAAGTCACCTCGGCATCCTTTCTTTCTCCATCTACCGTCAGTGCTCTTTGGTACACCAGGAAACCTCCTCCTTGTCCCTTTTGTCTTTGATCAGACCTCTGGATGTGCACAGTCTCTCAGCCCTGAGCTCAGAGGCTCATCTCTTTTCCCTGCAATACTTTTATTTCCCAGTGGGAAAGTCAAGAACCTGCCTCAGTGTTTGCTGAGTGCCAGAAGAAACCGCTCCAGTCCCTTGAGTTTACAAACACCTGTGAGGGAGCAGGGATTGGGCTGAGAGCCTTAGTACTGTGTTGACAACCCCTCTTCAAATAAATCTCCCTCTCCAAACCTCCTTCAACTGACAACTGTGAAGCCAGGTTTAGGGCAAGGGATGCTTGACTAAACCTTGTAAGGCCTCCATTCAGGCTCTGATGAATCTGTCTAATGGGTCTCACACCCATTTTCTCATAATATTGAAATATGAGATAATAGAAATTCTTATATTAGTAAAAACTAGTCTCTCTTGGTATTTAAAAGTCTAAGGACAGTGAAGCTGAAGGAGTAAGAAATTTAATTATTTTGATAATAAATTTACTGTTTGACTATTTTATTATATTCAAGTGTTTAGACTAAAGTACAATGGTTTTTTAAAAGAATAATATTCCAGTTAACTAGCTATATGAAAATAAACTCTAAATTTTAATAAGATTTTTGACTTTTGTTTCATACAAAAAATCGCTAAATTTTGTTTGTAATATAGGAGGATCAAAAACAGAGAAGAAGACGGGAGAGGAGCAATGAAGATGAATTCGGAGGGCCTAAGACTCACCTTGTCTCATCGATATAAACTGCTTCCAGCACGGATGCCGCATATTCAATATTCTTCTTTAGGTCAACAACATTGACGTCACCTTTCTCCAGCTGTTTCACTAAGCATCTTAGTCTGTGTCCAAAAGGGAGACAAGGAGAGGAAGAGAAATTTTATGACGAAGTAGAACTAGCTCCATATTAAGTACATGAACTAAGCAAAACAGTTAACATAGCTACTGCTAGGTCATTAAACAGAGATATTTTCATTTTTGTGTAACTGAAACCAGCTTTTATAATATAAGTAATCGTTAGAAATGTTATTCTCTGCTCAGGACTATTAGGAGTATTAGTATATAGTGTGAGGATCATATTCAAGGTCAATTTTCCTGAAAATTCAAGACAACATGTTCAAAACACTTTCCTAAGATTTTACTTTTAGGACTAGAATTTTATCTCTGATCATTCTGCTTCTTCGGGGCTGGCCATGTTATCTTCCGACAGCACCTTGACCATTGTTCACTGTATACAACAAAGGGAGAATGAGCAACTCTGGTCCAGTGCACTCTTTCAGGCCCACAGCAATGGACTGAAATATCAAAATTCAGGAGCCAAAAGAAATCTTCTTGACTTAAATCATTTCTAACTGGTATTTGTCATGGTGATAAACATTAATCAACACTATCTGAATGCAATTGTTTTTCCAGCCAAGGTGAATCTGAAAAATATTTTCTCTTGACTTGGCCCACAAGGCCATGAGTTTCAATATTCCGAAGAATTTTAAAGGGTGATGTGTGGAGGCCCAAAAATGTGAGCCTCTTTCTACCTTGTCTGAAGGTCAGAGAGTTTTTTAGCTTGTTCAAAATTGTTGACAGCAACCAGGGCTACACATTCTGACTCAGGATGTGGTTTCTTGGTTCTTTTGACTTTAAGTCATTTAGTATTCTGTTGTTTAGGCAGTGAAGCTACCCTAGACCAAATATCCTGAAGGCAGTCACTCCCTACCTCACACCTCCAGTTTCAAAGAAGGAGCAGAAGTATGCTTGCATATCCTGACTATCTGTCAGGATGGAGTGGATCTACCTGTCTGAGTATTGAGGTATAAAAGTGTAGGGAAAATTAAACGGGTAATTTCAGTATTCACTGGAACTCCCTTCCAATACCATCCTATGCTTTGTGTTACTTTACTCGCATCTTTGTTCTCTTTACTATTTTTTCTGATCTCCATGCCCCTACCCTGCTAAGTGTTATTTTTGGCAAAGCTGATCTCCAACAGTGAAGCCCAGCTAAGAAGGTCTGGATCCTGATTGACACCTATTGTAAAATGATAAAGATGAATGTTTGAAGACCCTGAATTTGAAGATAATTGTGATGCGTCAATACACATCCAATACACTGAGATAATACAAAAATGACCTGGAGATGAATGTGGTACTTTGGGAATGTCTATGAATTAAATTGGACAGCACGTTTTTGGAGACACTTCTCTGAACTGAACTGGGGCCACATTGCTTGTCTAGATCCGCTGTCTGTCACTGAACACAGAGGAACATATGCTCCTTTCTGTGCATGCTGAAGGTAAGCAATATGACGAGAACTTAGCTATTCCCTGAGTTGCCAGGAAATTTAATTCCATCTCAGTTTAAAGGAATTGACAGAACACAACCTACACTTGAGCACTAGCTAAAATAGGCTATCTTCTATTTTCTAACAGTTTGCTTTCGATAATTTCCAATACCAAGCTTTAGAATATCTGAGAAATTTGCAAAAGGCAGTTGACATTTCCCCCACCAGAAGAAACACTTTCTCTGTAGAAAATGTCACACCTTTATTAAAACGTATGAAAGAGCTGTGAATTATTACACTTTCATAACATTAGTTTCGTATAATAAGAGACTCGCAGACACATCACAGAATGAGTTATACGTAGCAGACATATGAAGAGGCAGGAATATTTATCAGTGATGAAGTGTTGAGAAAGTGTGCATGAGCAGACTCACAAGGTCATCGGTGAAGGGATAAGCAGGAAGGAGCTACTGGTGGTGGAAAAGCACAGACAAGAAAGGACAAGGGGAGGAACAGGAAGGGAAATTCTTGTTTGAAAATGCCATAATGATACCTAATTCTTTGAAAGATATCAGAATGAAAACAAACACTGACTCCAATGCAACAAGGATGACAAAAATCATCCATGAGGTTATTAAAATGTAATTATTAAAAGGAAATCATAGAAACATTATGCTAATAAATTTAGCAACTCTGACAAAATGAGCCCTGAGAGACGCAAACTACTAAAGCTCCAGAGGAAATGGATACAACTGATTTGTGCTAAAATAACTCTTTCCTAAGAGCCACAGAGAAGTGTTGAAGTTGTCACTCGGTAGGGATGCTAGCGCTCACAGTACACACGGACACACCAAGCACAGCCTGAAATCACGCAGGACCGTCAGGACAAGAAGATACTGTGTCCCTTTCAGAAGCCCCACTTACTCTGGAATCTAAAACAGCAACACCAAGGACACCAAAGCCATTTCAGACACGTTTTTCCATGTTGCCATAGTATTGGTGAAGGATGAACCAAGGGCTCTCCAATTCCCTAAAAATGTGTATCATTGAAGAAAAGAGAAAATTGTGAGACCAATGGGTTACTACTGAGATCTGTGAGGACTACGTGCAATAACATTGCATTGTATCTGGGAATTTACTATGTCACTTTTACGGTCTTAAAAAATGTAACATGTAAGAAGATGGATGTGCTCTTTTTCCTTACTGTAGTGATTGTATCGGTGTATCCTTACACATGTGTGTAAGTAATGTGTTTTATACCTCAAACGTGTGTAATAAAACAGCATGACTAAGAATATTAGTCTTAAAATGCATTTAAATATGATTATATGATTATAGTTTCCATTTAAAGGAATAGCATAATCCCATTGACAGGCCGTGTAGTCATCTCTCACTATATATGGGAAATTGAGGTTGGGGTCCCTACAGATGCCCAGATTTATGGCTCCTCAAATCTGGCATTAGCTAGGATAGTCTTTTCATGTATCCTATGCAGTGCCCCATGGTCAAAATCACTGAAGGTTTCTTGTTATCCTTAGTGCTGTTTGTGTGGTGTGTAAGTAGATGCTCTGCTCTGTCCTTTAGGGAGCAATGACAGAGGGGAAGCCTGTGTGTCCAGTTCAGACGCAATGGTTCCTTATCATTTTCAAAGCACAAGTAATTGAATCAAGAGATGTGGGAACCATGAGCACCAAGCGCCTGCCCGCTGGGATGAGTGAGTTTTTCTATGTCTAAAATTATATCCAACGTTTCCTCTTCTCTAAGAATATGACAAGTTAGTAAAGTATTTATTACTATTTCAAGGGATATTAGTTTATTGTTTTACAGAAATAGACATTGCATAATTCCCAGCATGTAAAAGAAGAATTCCCTTTTAAGTACAGAGATAGTTAGAAAGGCCTTCAAGAACCACTCCTTTCTCCTTGGAGACAAAACAAACAAAATAAAATAAAATAAACTGTACAACCATATAATGCTAAGACAGAACTTAATCATTTACACCTGGTCACTGTTAGCAGTTCTGAAATGTTATTGTCTAAATAAATATATCCTAAAGCCTAGTGAATATATTTAAAGCTCTTGTGTCTTGATGAAACAAGAGACTTTCTTCTACTAATGAGTTATTTACTCAAATCAAGGAGACAGGCTAGGAATAGGGAACACTCATTACAGCTGCACTGGAGAGCAGCTTAACGTCTTAAATGCCATTTACTCAGACGTTAGAGAAGTCATTTAGCACTCAGCTCAGCTGTACTTTGTTAAGCATCTCTCTCATTTGTCCCTCCTGTCTCTGTGGCTATCTATTATACTCCTTACACTCGAGTCTGACCTAGGAAAGAGACTAGACTGTCAATCAGGAGCAAGGGAGATGAGCGGAAGGAGGAGGGAAGGAGTGGAGGCTTCATGATACTTGTTCATTCTCCCTGGAGGGTCTTCCTCCTCCCCCTCCTCCCTCNCTCTCTCTCTCTCTCTCTCTCTCTCTCTCTCTCTCTCTCTCTCCTCCCCCATCTTTGTCCACTTTTAAGTCTTATAATTATCCCATCTCCTTGCTGTGCTCTTTTCCTTTCTCTGAATTTTATTACTCTTTTGTTCCTTGATACTCCGGGTCTATGGGCATCCCTAAGATGCCACGCTACTTACTAGTTCAGAGGGGTTACATAACTTGGCTTCATCTGTGCATCCTGTACAAGTGTAGAGACTGTTGGTCACTGCTCACGTTCCCTGTGGTGAATCTGCTTTAGCCTACCGCCTACAGCAGGCTCCACCGGCTCCACCGGCGCACCATCTTTCCCTCCTTCCAGGGATGGTTGGTGCAGCCCTCTGGTGTCACAGAGAAGACTAGATGCAGGAAAGCGGGGGGTGGGGGGTGTTCCTCCCCTAGTTCAGCCCTCTTCCCCCCTTCACAGAAAGGAAGAATACTGACTTAGAGAGCTGTTTTCTAGTCTGTCTGTCGTGATTGGCATCCAGCCAACGGCATGGTTAGAAAAGGTAAGAAACCCCATAGAAGGCCTGGCCTGAGCCACCACCTAGGGAATGCTAGACAATCAGGAAACGCTAGAAACCCACAGGCAAATCGACTCTCTCCCGTTAGCGGAGCTGGATACTGAGATAGCAGGTGTGGTTGAGAGATGCTTATGCAAAATGAACCAAGAAATTTGTGGTCTAGTTTTTAAATCAAGCAAAAAGAAAATAGACAAAAACTGGATTTTTTTATTAAAATTTAACATGGCAGACAGCTTTTGAAAGGCTTCTGTACTGTTCATCACCGAAATGTCACTAATAGAACAAGAGAATTGAAACTGTAAACTAACAGCAAAGGTAAGAGGCACAGAAGGGAAGGCAAGAGGGAGTTTACCTCACAGCTTTGGAAAACCATGAGGAGTGGGAGCTGGCTTGCTGGGAGTCGAATGGACACAGCCGAGAGCCGTCTGGGAAGACAGCGTCAAGAGAGCAATTCTCTAGGTCAGAAGTTGGCCTACGAACACGGCTGTGAGGTTGGTTACTGATGCAGGAAGGACCCAGACCGCTATGGGCCGCGCTATTGCGTGTAGAGAGGCCCCAAAGTGTGGGACAGTGAAGACATAGCTAAAAATACAGAAGAGCGTGTGATGGGGACCTGGTAACAGAAGTTTCTTCTTCATGATTTTGAAGCTCTAGAGGCTGAGTCCTCGCAAGGCCCACAAATCTAGGGCTAGCCTCTGAAAATCCAAGGCTAGCCCTGGGTTCTCTTCCCCTTTCCAATGTACCTCCCCTGGCAGAAAAAGCAAACAACGTCTTATTCAAAGGCCTCTTTTTGCAAGGCAGATTCCCTGTCACTAGCACCGTGGCTTCAGATCTACTCACATCCCACAGGCTCCTCCTCCAGATACCATCATCTTGGGAAGTAGGAGGATTAGATGTCACCATCCAGATTTGGGGGGCTGGAAACAAACCTAGCCAGTGGCTTGGAACATTTAATTAATGCAGAACCACGCACCAGCAAGCTTTAAAAATATACCAGCAGAAAAGGAAAATCTTATAAAAATAGATTTTTAGAGAAACATGCACACACAAAAAATAAAACTACAGAAAGAAAATCAACATGGAATTTTTCCAATTATAACAGAACACAAGAAAGCCTGATAAACAGAAACATTGCCATGATAGTACCCAAAGCATAAAAAGTCTTTCAGTTACACTTGACACTCAGCAAGAAGAAAATTGAGACTTCTAAAGAAGCTCTTGAAAACCCAGGCTTTCCCCAGAGATGCAATTCCTAGCATAGGCAGCAATCTAGCACAGTTTGAAAGGAGAGCAGCATTTACTGTGAAGACCCTGTGAACATTACAAAAGAAAAAAAATCCAACAACCACAAAACTTTGACTTCTAATTTAGATCTCTGTGTGTGTTTATGTGTGTGTGTGTGTCTGTCTGTCTGTCTCTGTCTCTGTCTCTCTCTTTCTCTCTCCCTCCTGGGTAAGAATATCGCGTCTAGGTATTTACATGTCTGCCCCATTCAAGCCTACCCATGTTATACCCATGAAACAGTTTATGCTCTCCTGGACTTAACTCACTGCAGAGCAGATGGTGCGTGATTGCAGTCCCGTTCCTCGATTCAGTTACGGCTGCTAGGTGGTCCTCAACCACTTCAGTTTACCAGCATCTTTTTTCTCCACATTACAGACATTGCTCACGGAAACCATCACATCTGCTACACACCCATCAATAATTCTTCATTCTGAAGACTTTTGTCATAGAGTTCATTTTCTCCTGGCCCCAAAATGGTAGAGTTGCTCTGTAGCTCTGGAGTACAGTGTCTTTCCTCAGACTTCCCATGTCCACATTCTTTATGGGGCCCCTGTTTCTAGGGGCAGGTTTCCCTGTCTTGGTTCAAAGCTCACATTCCCTAGTACCTTCCAACAAAATGTGCATAGGACACAAATCCTTGTGTCCCTGAATGCTATTTTTTTCCTTTTTTTTCCATTTGCTTGACAGTTTGACAGAGTGCTGTGAGCTGGGAAGCATTTTCTCTGAGGATGTCGAAGCTCAGTTACCCTGTGCTGAGGAGTTTTCCACAAGGCTCTGTGTTCCCATGGCAGCTACTGCTTTTCTTCCTGATCACACACCATATCTCAGAGGCCACGAAAGCACCACTGTCCAATTACGTTTCTTTCATTCACTTTTATTTTTGTAAAGGACTCTATCACAATTTTAGTTGGGAAGGAGGGCTCAAGTTGGAAAGAAAATGGTAGGTATGTGTGACAGTTCATTATCTTTATGCAGAAAGAAAAAAGTTCATTTCTTGCTACTTGACCATATTAGTAATAATAATAATAAAATAATAATAATATAATGAAGGTGCCAATGGGCAGAAACAATAAAAAATGTGTTTATGAAATATCAAAATAACTGAATGAAGTACCAATGATCAAGCAGCTTACAGAGGCAAATGGGCATGGACCCTTTGGTACTGAGTAAAGCTATAGATTGTTTATCACCATAGCAAAAAAGGACAGGGGATTAAGAAGTGAAGAATTACAGCATATGTGAAGTTCGAGGGTAGTTCTCCACTTCTGCTCTGATGATTCAGTCCGCTGATTACGAACAGTCCTGCAGCACTTCCCCGCCATCTCCCTGACTCAGCGCAAGACTCTGTGAAATCCAACAAGCGTGTCTTGCACTCTAGTGTCGAGTCACTTTCCTCTGCAGAGCTCAGTGTGACTTGTCCTCTTCATGAGCACCTGCGGTGTTTTTGAAGGTGTAATACTCCCTCGTGTTCAATAACGCTCGTGGTGATTTTCCTCCTGTAGTTTGGTTTTGCAGTGTCTCATGGGGGGAAAATCATGCTGAAAATGTCATAATGAATTCTTAGGGCTATTTCAAAGAAAATGGCTTTTCAAAGAAATGAATTAACCTTATCCAGAGAAATTTCACTTTTTACATGAAGTGGTAAGAGTTAAATTTTTAGACCAGAAAAAAGGTACTTTCTCTAGTTTATTAAACTGAATTATTCCTATCTACAGTGAAAAGTCTTAGTATGAAAGTACAGCAAACTTACTGCCTTCTACTTAAATGGAAACTTTCGAGCTGCAGTGTGCTGTATACAGTGGTCCATACCCACTTTGGTGCTTGAAAGGAGGGGGGTTAGAATCCAAGGCTGTCCTCAGACACAGAGCAAATTCTAAACCTATATGAGACCCTGTCAGAAAACAAATCCATACCAAAACAAGACAAAACCCGTAGCAATACAAAAGGATCCAAACTCCAGACATCTACACCAGAAAAGATTTTTCTTAACATCTTGTATTTGTTTAAGCAGTGTTATTGTAGCTCAGCATCCTCAGACATAGATCTAAATTTTTATTCTGTTCCTTCACAATAACATGCTAGTCATAAAGTCGGTATTAACTGTTCCTACAAACTTTCAACACGCCAGCCACTGTACAGGAATACCTCTCAATACTGGTAATGAGATTAATAAATCACACAGTCCTCTAAAACAGAGTCTTCAGGTTCCCTTTGTCTTCAGAGATTTAGGCAGAAAATGTTCAGCCTGGCTACACCTGGAAGACTCTGAAAACTTACTGGGGAGCCTTGAAGAACGAGGTGAAATCTTTCCTCTTTTAGCAATTCTGCTTTCCCCACCGGCGCATGCTCAGCTCTCTTGCATGTGTGCTTTCTGGGCTACACATATATCTGGGTTTGCATGTGTCAGAGTGGGCTGTGATTATATATTTACAGGGTGAAAGGCACTCTGAATTTTGAGCACTTTGAAGCAAGCCGTTATTTATCTCTGTGGCTAGCAATCTTAATGCTTTAGTTTACAAAAGGTGCCAACTCATTCCAGGGAGATGGTGCATGATTGTAATTCAATGGTGGTTAGAACATAGGTTGTGTCATGTAGAAAATGGTGACCAGAAAGGCATAAGCAAGCATCTTGCAATAATACAAGTGCAGAAAGATGACCCGCAGGAGACAGTGCTGGGTTTGAGGTTGCTGGCCTGACAAAATGATTACATCTTATAAATTCTGACATTTAGATTTTTCTTAAATTCTCTCTTAATCATATTTTCTGCCTGAGTTTTGACATACAAATATATTCATTGGGTTCATTTAACCCAGATATTCTGTGGAGTCCCTGGAGGTGAGGCAAATTCTCAGGAACACGGGAAATGCTTACAGTTCTTCCAAAGACAGCAGGTCTCAGGAGTGGGCAGATGGCTCAGTGAGTCTGAGTCCTTGCCGCCCAAGCAGGACGGCCTGAGTTTGAATCAGCACCCACACAGTAAGCCAGGAACAGCTACATGCTCTTGGTAACCCCACCACTGTGAGGGCAAAGACAGGAGAACTTCTGGGGATTGCTGCCACCAGTTTAGCTGAAGTGGCTGGTTCTGGATTCACTGAGACCTTATCTCAATAGAATATGGCAGAAAGAATAGTAGAAAAAGTCCTCTGATGTCCTCATATGGCCTCTCCACCTGCGCGCACGCGTGCGCCCCCCCCCACACACGCCACATAAGCATACACCAACCCCTACACATATGTTTTATGTATATATGACACATACACACAGGCATGTGCACATTTATACAACACACATACTTATAAAATGACACATTCCTATTTTTAACAGTAAGACTCATAATATGATCAAAACCAGTCATTCATTATTGATTATTTGTATAATAAAGTAATAAATTTTACAAATGTTCAAATATTGAAGGTACTTCCCATGGGCAGGGAGCTTCATAAATATCAACTGTAAATACTTTGGAGATAGTTTTTTCCTGAAGTTACTTGTGCTGACCATATTTCATGTTTCAGTTTTCAACAGTTGAACATCTGAGTCTTTAATACCTATATATCTGATCCATTTTTATGATATTTTCAGAAAGTTGCTTTACTAGTTTTCTTATACCTCTTCAGCTTCACTCTGTCATTGTAGTGTTGGGAATAAATACAGTAAACGAGCACTCTGCCACCGAACATTGATCATGCGGTATTCAGAGTACATACTCACAGTGTGCTCAGAGTCTCATCAACACCCATGTCTTACTGACAAAGCATACATGTCGCAAGCATGGGCAGCACTAATTGGAACCAGTGAGTTATCAAAAATTAAAGATGAATTTCAAAGTGGGACATGGAGAAGCTGAAAAGGGGAGATGGGGAATATATATGATCATATTTTATTGTATACGTGCCTGAAAAAATTATAATTTTAAAATATGACAAGTAAATGATAAATCTATGAACACTATAACACATGTCCATGATGGATGAATGTCGCTCAGTACTATAATACAAATAAATGATGGATAATTGTTAATCAATACCGTAACAGAAATACCTGAAGGATCAGTGCCAATCAGTTGGAAATCATCTGGGCCTGTTGGCAAGAGATTTTCTAAACAACTTCAACTGTTGGAAAGTATGTCGATCATTTAATTTTAGTTTCCTACCAGAATGAAACACCATTTCTGTGCATGGTTATGCTTGACTATGAGGGGCATTGATGAGTCACATAGGAAGGGTATTGTTTTCCTCAGAATATGGCTACATAGTAACTAAGCCTGAAGTCACCTTCATGAGGTAAATGTGTTAGACAGATACTGTCACTATTGCTCGCACATTTTGCTTCCAGGAAGTGTCCAGAGTACTTCCCAGATAATGCCTTTTAAGCAGCCGTATTTAATTTCACAGGAACCTATGACTTTGAGTTTCACCATCCAGGCAGAAAGGGAACACTGATCCAAGAACATACAGCTCCCAGCATGCCAAAAATATGCTAGGTCGGCTGGACACAAAGTTCATGAGAGACCAGTAGATTTCTTTATCTCTGAACTCATAGGATGAGACCTGCTTAAAACTCATAGAGATTTAACCTGCCTCTGCCTCCTGGATGCTGAGACTAAAGGCATGTGCCACCACACCTAGCCTTAGATTTCTCGTTAAAAAAAGGTATGAATCTGGAAATAGCAAGAATCAAGAAACGGTCAGTGGCAGACAAAGATGCAGGGTGAATTGGTGCTCTTGAAGGAGTCGTAGAAAACTGAAAGCATAAAGGAACCTGGGCAAGACGTGACTCAGAACTGTAGCCTGTGAGAGAAAAAGATGAGTCCAGATCTTAGAGGAGCCTAGATTTTCACATGGAACCCAGTAAATTGCTCCCCCAAAGGTCCTGAGTTCAATTCCCGGCAACCACATGGTGGCTCACAAGCATCTGTAATGAGGTCTGGTGCCCTCTTCTGGCCTGCAGATGTACACACAGACAGAATATTGTATGCATAATAAATTAATAAATAAATGGAAAAAAGATAAATGAGATTATAACCAACTAATTTATATCTACATAACAAAAGGGTACGATGAAGAGAAAAACCTATCCAGTAATAGAAACAATTGATGTTCACAATATATACAGAACTGGGGAAGCAGAACAATAAAACCAACCTGTCTTTTGGTTGATTTTCAAAGGGGTGACTGACCTGAGTGTGCATTCTTCAAATGGCATCCAAATTAATCAACAAATACACAGATAAAGAGACTCCCAACAAAGCCAACTACACGGGAAATGAAAACCACAGGAGAAAGCAGTTTTCTTCTGCTCCAATGGCTACTATGAGAACAATCAAAGCCATGGACACTGGTGGAGGTGTGGAGGAAAGAGAACCCTGTACAACACTGGTGGGGACATAATTAGTCCAGGCCTGCTGGAACACAGTGTGGGGGCTCCTCAAAGAAAGTCATTATTTCTGAATGTTTAATATTAAGGCATTGATAATCATATTGAACACACAATTCTAACTATAATTGGCATAGGGGAATTTGTTCTTTTTCCTGTGGCAGGTCACACAGAGAATACTATTCTGCACAACTTTATTAATTACAGCCTAAGTCAGCACAAATCACAGCCAGTCTGGAACACTGAGGGAGGACTGTCACACACAGCATGGATAATTCATAAAAGCATGAAAGGTTTTCTTTAAAGGCAAATATTGCTGTTTAATAAGTTTTGCAGCTAATTACTTCTCCTTTACTTGAACGAGAGTTCATGGGTTTTATGCAAATCAGCCCTTCTAAACTACTAAAACGTATATTAAATATTGACATGATAAATAAAACAGTGCTATAAATATTTGATTAAGAGCATTAAATGCAACTAGTAGTCACAGGGAAATTTTAAAGTGAATCTCCACATCATGGTAAACTATCAATTAACTAATATTTCTGTAGATCACATCCTTTGTCTTTCATTTTCTACTAGGAAGATTGTATAAAATAATATAAAATGCAACAATCGAGAAATTAATAAGATAACTACAGAATAATTGAATTAACTCAATTAAAAAGTGAGGTTTGGCCAAGCTCAGTTATGGGCTTTAAAACAGTAATGACTGCAGAAATGTTTTTAAATAATAAGGCTTCATATTTACTTTCAGCTTTATTTTGTTTGTTATTTTTATTGTTGCTGCTGCTGTTGTTATGTGTCTGTGATGTGTGAGCACAGGCCACAGTGCTACTGTGGAGGTCAGAAGGTGCTTGATGGAGCTGGTTTCTCCTTCCATTTGGGATGGAGCTAAGGTTATGATGCTCACACAGCAAGCATCTCCTGCTGAGACCCCGGTATTTAAGTTACTGCTATCTGTGGCTTACAGCCATAGGTTCTTGGACAAGATCTAACTCACTGAGTAGCCCAGGGCACTGGGCACCACCATTTGCAGATTATCTTTCCATTCTATGTATTCATGCTTCTCATGTGAGATACTGCAAAGGTCAGGATGCAAAATAAATTGTGCTGCATTTCTATGGAGATGCTATTACCTCAGAATACATAATCACATGGGACATGACATAATTGCAATTCAGCAGCATCAGGCAGTCAAATGATATGTAATTTGTTGCTTCTATATCAGACCAAACCCCAAAACATCTTGATTTCTAATAATGAAATTAAGATCTAAAAAAAATAATCAAAATCACGTATAATGAAACAACAATAGCTACAACACAGACAAAGCAATATGACACCATACAAAACACTGATAAAAACAACTTTGTACTCAGGGGACCTGAGAAAGTTTGAGAGTCAGCTTCCCTGTGAGGAAATCTAATTATATTCTAGAATTGGAAGCCTCTATCCGTGGTTCATAAACACTAACAGAAAAATAGCAACGAGAGAAAATCCATTCAATTTCAATACTAATCAACAACAAAACACCCGAGTTTGATGAGTGGATTGTCAAACAGAAGTATTTTATGACATATACAGCCATGTCGAAATATGCACAAGAATGCTGGTGGAGGAAAGTACCGAACTATTTTAAGAGTGTTCCTATAATAAATATATTGAGAAGTGAAGTAACCATCTGTGACTGATGTAAGTAGCTTGAAGACGGTGGAGAAGCTGTCCAGCAACTCAGCCAAGAGTTAAAACGGCATTCAAACATCTGGCGAAAGTAATTTTCAAAGGAAGAGGGAGAGAAGGCAAGGTCAATAGGTTTCCAAACTGCCTAGCGTAGTCAGCAGACGGAATTAGCAGAGCCGAGGCAGGGCATGGTGGCGAGGAAAACCAAGCCTACAGGAAGGAGAAACAAGTTGAGGCCTGATTCCTCTTTCGAAATGATAGTCCATCCTTCTGAGCTTTAACATCCTGTGGGCTGGTGCCCTTGTTTTTGTTAACACCTTGAGTGGCATGGCCTCCTTAGCTACCTCACAGCAGGGCTGCCTAGAAAGGAGCCTTGCTGAGAAATCCCATGCTTTCTTTTATAGCGGATAACTTCTCCCTCCCGAGGAACGAGATGGACAAAGAAGACAGTCTGTCCATGGTGTAGGAGGAATAAGCAGGAAAATAAAATGTGGTAAGGAACTTGAACTTTCTACAGAAGATCAGCTGAAAGGAACAACAAGCAAAAGGTGCTTTGTAGTTACAGAAACTCCCCCACCCCCCAATTAATCAAAACTGTGTGGAGCACCACGTACTTCAAAACCACGGAAACAACTTTATTACCTAGCCACGTGTTTCCAAAAGACTTTATTATGGCAAATTAATCCCCCTGCAGACAGCACAAAACCATCATGTGAACTTTTATCTCCTTTCATATTCTCCTCCACCTTTCTCAGTCCCTGCAGATGGCTCAGCCCCTCGTTGCCACATGGCTGTTCTAGCCACACTTGGCTGCCCTGACCAATACCACCATCCTATTTCTTCTTCTACCCAAAACCAGCATTTTGGAGTGGTTTTGGAGACGTGAGAGCAAGAGACCATTGAAGTAGAAGTGAGGCAACCAGTCTCCAGGTCTGCCCTCTAAATTCTCCCATGCAGCCTGCTACAGTGGGTTTTATTCTCTTTCCTTTCCTTCCCTGGCTATAGATCTGGAGGAGATCGCAGAGATGCCAAGGGTCTGAGCACCTAGGATCCCTATTGCATTTTGAACAATTGCCTCCTAAGCACTTAAAAAGGTCGCCTTGTGAGAAAGTGTTTCCATGGAGGCATCAAGCCAGTGTGAAGCGAGGCTGGCTTAGAGAGGGAAGACTTCCCTGGCTGATACAAATTACCTCTTCTCTCTCCTGACTTCAGTCAGCACTCTGCTTCTTGACACAGTCTAAGGGAATTTGTCCTAGAAACTCTTCTCTGACTTCCTCTGCAGGTTCTAACTTGTTCATAAGCCGGCTTACTGTGGGGTTCAGGGATTTGTTTTCTTTTTCTTGTTTCTGTTTTCTACACAGTGCTCTCTATGTAGACCAGGCTGGCTCAAATTTACAGCATTCATGGTTGTGCCTTTAGCTTCTCGGTGCTGGGATGGCAGGCGTGGGTCTCCATGCCAGACTAAATGTAAATGGAGACTGTGCTTTTGTTTCTGGCCGGCCAAACCCCCAAAATCACACAAAAACTATACATCAATTAGCAGTGTTTGGCCAATGGTTCAGGCTAACTCTTATCTCTTATTAACTCATTTCTATTAATCTATGTATGGCCACGAGGCTGCGGCTTATGAGTAAGGTTCTGGCGTCTTTCTCCTTCAGCAGCTACGCAGTGTCTCTGACTCTGTCTACTCCTGACCTCTGTTTGGATTTCTGCCTGGCTTTACTCTGCTAAGTCATTGGCCAAAACAGTTTCATTCATCAACCAATATAAGCAACACAAATACGGAAGACTATCCCACATCAACTAAATCTGTTCTTTAAAGTCATAATCTTTACTATGCCACTTGCATAATAAGCAAAATTGTTCTTAAACAGCTCATCAATGAGTTTTGAAATGTGCACACAGACAGAGCCCTCAGCTGCTGTAAACACAGAAGATGTATAGCTCTTGTTGCCTTGCTACCTTTCCTCACCAGCATCTCACTCTTGGTACCTGATATGTTTTCTTTCTGGGCCTTCTGCTTTTCTAAAACATCATACAGATGAAAATGTATCGTGGAGATCCATCTGTGTCTGGCTTCCCTCACTGAGGAAACCCTCATACCTCTAGAACTGAGTCTTGCCATTCCCTATATGACGGGTTTGCTTTTATTCATTGCTGGCTGCTAGGCCATCACATTTTCCTAAACGTTGACTGATACCAAGGTTTATAAGGGCCCCAATAAAATGGCTTCATACCTGAGGTCTTGGGTAATAGTGTTACTTTGAATATATTTTCCCAGGATTCCTTTGTATTCATCTTTAACATCCCACCACAGAGAATCTGTTCCAAAAAGTCAGCTCATGTACCAGGGACATGTGCTGACCCCACTGCTAGGGGTTCCACAAACAGATCTAGCTACACAGCTGTCATCCACGTGCAGAGAGCTTAGGTTGGTGCTGTGTAGACTTCCTAACTGTTGATCCAGAGTCTATGAGCTGAGGTCAATCGTCTCTGGGTTTCCCCATCATGACCTTGACACCACTAGCTCATACAATCCCTCCTGCCTCTTTTCAACAGGACTTCTGAAGCTTGGCTTGGTGCTTGGCTGTGGATCTCTGCATCTGCTTCCACCAGTTGCTGGATGAAGGTTCTCTATTGACAATTAGGGCAGTCACCAATCTGATTACAGGAGAAGACCAGTTCAGGCCCCCTCTTCCCTATTCTAGGAGTCTTAGCTGGGGTCATCCTTGTAGATCCCTGTGAGTTTACATGGCACCAGGTTTCTCCCTAACCTCAAAATGGGCCATTTTATCAAGATATCTTTCATTAACTCTCCCCTCCAATCCTGCCCCGAGCTACACCAACCCGATCCCTCATGTTCTCATCCCCCCCATCCTCCATCCCCTCTCCTCCAAGCCACACCCCCAGTTTACCCAGGAGATCTCATCTATTTCCTCTTCCCAGGGACATGCATGCATTCCTCTTAAGGTTCTTTTTGTTGCCAACCTCTCTGGGACTGTGAACTGTAGTCTGGTTATCCTTTGCTTCACATCTTACATCCACTTATGAGTGAGTGCATACCATTCAACACACATTTTTATACTTCATGGTTTGACAGTTATGGGTACCAAGAACAGCCTTCTCCAGGTAAACCTCATTATCTCTCTGGGGACACTGGTACGGGAGACTTGTAAGGCTGTTCCCAAGAGTGATATCAAAACGTTGATAAGTGACCAAGCAGTGGAGATGTGAAAACTGTTTGTGAGATCAGAGTGGGCGTCTGGGTGTTTCCTGTCGGTAAAAGAGTCTGAGACTGTGTCTGGAGGACTGTGAGAGGCAGCAGGTACCTTCAAGAGTCCAAGATGTTCTACATAGTTTCCTAAGGGGTGAGAAGCCTAACTGGGCTATCCTAATTCACCCCCATGGTCAGTGTAACACAGACAGTTCTCATAGGAAATCAGGTGATATGTGACTGAACTTTCTATGTGCAGACACACACATATATATGTGCTTTTTTAAGTTGCAATGCATTATTCCTACTGATGAGTTAGTTTATATTGATTTAAAGTTTTGTGAAGAGTATTTATGCATTTGCATAATTTCATGAACTGAGTTACCAAGTCAGGGAACAGGCATTAGTGTTTAAATTTTCCGGAGGGGCATTGCTGAGATTGAAAACGAGGGGCAACTGGCTCACTATCCCACACTTAATACCTCACCAGACACTATGGGTCTCTTGAATCCTCAGCTCTTCGCTTTGGGCCAAACTCATCACATAAAGAAAAGATTCCCACTGCCAACTTCATTGTTAACCATCCTTGTTAAGCTTGCAGGAGACTTCACTTTTGAGGATTAACAAGAGGCTACCCAGAAAATCAGAATGAATAAAGTGGCTTAAAATCTTCATCTCTTTTCCAAATTATATCGCAGAAGATTAATACACATTACACTTTACTTCCAAAGGTGCTAAATGGACCACACATGCTGAAACATTTAAAACCTCCCTGAGTTGAGATTATTATCAGTTGCTGGAAACCAGAGGTAAAATGTGGAGATTTACCTCATTTCTACCACGGTTTTCTTAGTGCTCTATAGGAAACAATCTGCCAGATTTCTGCTGGATTGCAGCACTCATTAAAAACAGTGAGCAATGGCCTTTATCCTCCTCCAGGCTCCAAGGATGGACGTGTTTTCATCGTCCCTCCCTTGACGAGCCTATGTTTAAGTTTGAGAGGCTTATGTTTTGGTTTCATCTCGCTTCCAAATAATAAATTTCTGGCCTGGAATTTAGACAAGTTTAGTTATGCAATGCATCTGAATACCCAAATTAAGAGTATTTCCAAGGCTGGCCAGATGTTCGCTCTCTCACGCATTTAAACCTTGTGACACTTGCAGCGATGTGTAGCTCCAGAGTCGTTTCAAATATTTATGCTCATTCTTAAGAAAGCAGATGTTCTTCGGACATTTCTCACATGTTGTAAGAAAGGAAAGCATTGTTTGATGTGAGTCACGATTGTTAAGCAACAACCTTGTAAAGAGCATTTTTGTCTCCCTGATGCTACATCACATACACAAGAGTTCCATTAGTTCGTGGAGAAATTGTGTCAGCACACCCAAAGGAGAACTAGAACAGAATGAGACAGGACAGAGAGGGATGGCACCGGTTTACTATTCAGTAAGTGTACGCATTTGTGCCTTTATATAGCATTGCCTTGGTTTTATTTTAGCATATAATAAGATTATTTAACTCTACAGATATACCTGACTATTGCCAATCTGTGAACTAAGTAAGACTTTGAGTAGAAATCCCAGCCACACTGTAGCCATTCAAGCTGGGGCTCAAACCCTTGAGCTTTCAACCTCACTTTATTCCAATTCAACCAGTTTCTCAAACTTAAAAAGCCTTGCTCTGCGTTTCACATAACTACCCCCATCTGTTGTGGGATAATATTTCTGTAGACTCTTACGATGTGTCTCCGCTTAAGGTGCCTTCTTATTAGTTTGATAAAGAGCTGAATGGCCAATAACATAGGCAGGAAAGGTTAGGCGGGAATTCTGGGTAGAGAGAGGACCTCAAGAAGATGAATCTAGGCACATGGCAGACACATACGAAGTGGGACATACATTATGAAGGAGCGGTAACAGACCATTTAGCAGAATGCAGATTAATTTAAATATGTTCACTTAAGTGTTATGGAATTTCAATCCATTTAACCAGCGACCTTTGGGACAGCAAGCTCTAGGACATGGTCTTGTCTGCACACCTGACTGCTTAAAACCTGAAAGGGAGGAGTCATGCACTCTCTCCTTTTCTCGCTCAGGTTGGTCCTCAGCTCCCCTGGGCAGACCAGCAGGACACAGCAGTTGGATTGCAGCAGCGTCTAATCTTTATCATTGAGTGTTTATCCTCATTTTATACCTAAATAAATTATCGAGACCTTTTTATCAAACTCACGTGGCTTCGCATAACCTGTAAGTTATAAGAGCTAGTTGGGAATGAGCCTAAGCTAAGGCCAAGTTTTCATAATCAATAAGAAGTCTCCAAGTCATTATTTGGGGACTGGTGGTCCCAGAAAGGAAGTCGGACAAGGAAGACACACTACACCCATTTTTCTTTTTTTTAACAGACCTAATGTGTTCCTTTAAGGTAGAGCACCAGGATCTATGTATTTTCAACGTTCAATGCCTTCAGTTTTCATAGTGTTCAGAATAATTCATGTTTTCACTCCGAAACACAAGACTACAGAGTAAATGATGTTTTCCACCTCACACACTCCTCTCCCGCTTGCCCCACTGAAGGTCACTGCAGCACACCATGCCTGGCCTAAGCTGTCTACAACTGCTGCATGAGGAGAAGCAATCCCTGCTGCTTGCCTTCTTCGCTGCTCTCTGTCTTAAAATACTGATATATCTATATATTTATATCTATATCTATGTCTCTCTTTCTATACATATATAGAGATAGATATATATGAGGTCTTTAAAATACTGATATATCTATATATTTATATCTATATCTATGTCTCTCTTTCTATACATATATAGAGATAGATATATATGAGGTCAAGAAAGCATCCGTATGAGGTGACAAGGCTCTTTAACAGAAAATTAAATGGCAGAGTAGCAGTGTGCTGTTTTCATACACTCTATGGAACTGTTTATCTTGATGCCCATATGGCAACTGTGTGAATGCCGAGAACTTCATCCACAGAGATCGGCTGCTGCCAAATGCTTGCTCCAGTGTCTCAGAGACTCCAGGAGAAAACTGCATAGCAGTATAGTGGCTCTCTGTGACTTCTAATCTCTGCGGAATATCAGTGGTTCTTATTTTCTCCAGTCGCCCAACTCCATGCTGCAGGCTACAAACCCTCCCGTCTTCTTCTGCCATCTTTAAGAACGCTCCCCGACCACCTGTGTTTCAATACGCCCGCACTCAGCATGGATTGTTCACTGTCCTGCTTTCTTAGTCACCCTCCCTGTGTTTCTCTGCACAGGCTGAGAGGCAACTTTGGAAGGAGAAGTTTTCTTCTCATTCATTACACTGCCCTCTCTCCTTTTATCCTTCCTTTACGTCGTTAGAGAGCCAGACTGTATCTCATTGTATGATTTTCCTACTTTGATAATCTTTGTTTTGGTGAGTTACAGAAAATCATAGAATATGCTTCTTACCTCGGGGCAAAATGATTCTTTTTGGTTTCTGTAAGGGACTCTTGAAACCATAGAAGAACTCTTTGAAGTGAGAAGAAAGCCTGACACAATCTAATCTTTATATAACTTCAACATCTGGAAGCTGCCTGTATCTCAGTACTGATGGGGCAAGAAGGCTGTAAAGTGAAACTCGGCATGTCTCAAAGCTCATCAATAAGCACATTCAATAAAATACCTAATTCTGCTCTACCTGGTTTTTATTGGTGTTATTGGGAGATTGGCATTAGCTACAACATTGATGAGAAGAGTTCTAATAATCAGAGCAATTCTAATTTCTATAATAAATCCCTCTGAAATCCTAATTTAACCTTCACTTTTCTGGGCTTAAGTTAAATTGAAAATGTTCATTAGGGCACTACACTTATTTTTATATTTCAGATTTTTGCTATTTGTAGAAATTACAGCTTTATTTTCTCCTAAACTTCCTACTTCACTTAGTCAGGCACTCATGCAATAACCTCAGGGTTGCCAACATATTCTCTGAGAACTCAAAGAGACAGTAGAAACAAAAACCACGGTCAAGGCTCCAAGGCTTCTTCCCTCTCCTGGGAGCTGAGGTGTTGGGATCTGTACAGCTGTTACTTTGAAGCTGCCAGAATGACTTCAGCTCCTACTGACAAGCACAGCAACCCACTCAGGAACCCAAAAGCCCTAGTTCCTCCAGGGACTGGAAGAACAGGGAGAAAAGAATACATCCTGCCCAGTTGGCCTGCAATGGGATTGTTTTCTGTGAGCAATTCTCCAGTTTTCCAAATCTTTCTTCTTTAGAGTAATATGCCAATGTTCAGCATTTTCTTAGTAGACTGGCCTGATAGACGGTGCCTTACTACCCAGACAGTGATACTATTCACTATGACCTAAGGTCAGTCGACAGTTATTCTTTGGAGTAATATATACTATCCCAGGGTTCTCCTGTCCCTCCAGTTGGCAGACTTCGATGCTTCTCATGCATTTTTCTATTTAAAGGGCTCCGGTTTCATTTTTCAACGTTTTATAAGCTCTCCTCATAGCAACAGAACAAATCTGAAGATTTTCATTCTACATCAACATGGAGTTATGAAACTTAGTATTCTGCAGCCATGTGGGAGAAGGGAGGTGTGGTGGTGTGTAGCTACTATTTTAACACACCCACATGCATTTATATTTATATAATTTTTCTGAAGTTAACTTGTATATAAATTGTCTAGTTCACAGGAGTTTTTGAGTACATTTTCTGTTCTGGGCACTGTACAAAATAACAAGTTTCAATAATTAATGGAAAAGAAAAATGTGCTGAATTTTCTCTGTGTGGATCTAAACTGAGGGGACAAAACCACAGAGAAGGTAATAACTGCTACTTCAACAGAATAAAACTACATTTTACATTTTAACCACATTGCTAAAAACAATATTCTTTTTTTAAATTTATAGAATAATACATGAATCGTCCTAATGAGTTTACTGATTCCTCCTCTTGGACTTGATTCTGAGAGCACTTGGGGGTCATGCCCTCTAAGCACCTGAAGCTACAACCAGCAGAGTTAATCTGTAGTAAAATTCTCTACACCTGGATATTGACCTTTTTAGACTCCAAGTGATTATCATATCTGAAAGAAGAGTTTCACAATTGAGAGCTAGACAGTGTTTTGAATTTCTTCGAGTTTTATCGCTCAAAGGTTCTAGACCAGCGGTTTTCGACCTGCAAATTGAAGCCTCATTGTTAAACCGCTGTCTCCAAAAACATTTACATTATGATTCATAACAATAGCAAAACTGCAGTTATGAAGTATCAACAATAATAATTTTATGATCAGGGGTTATCACAACATGAGTAACTGTATTAAAGGGTTGCAGCATTAGGAAGGTTGAGAACCACTGGACTAGACAACTATGTTTTAACTCTGGCTTTATAATTTCAAGTTAATTATCTTCAGAAGTGCAATATGCTGCCATGAACTTTGAAAGTGAGAACTCCAAAATCATGTTGTGGTTTTAAATTCCCCCGGTACTTGTATGATCTTAAGCAAATTAGGCTTTCATGCTAAACCTAAATCATGTCTATTGTAGAAGAAGGTATGAATTAACATAAAAAATGCTGCTATATTCAATATGGCATGGAAGTACCTTAATATGGTATTGCTAATGCAGTAGGCTCTACAATCACAGAATTTAGTTTCCTGAAATTTAGCAGCTTCTTTTATTCTTCCATAAGGCAAAATCTATTCTAGTCAGATATGAGGCATGGATGACGTCTCAAGTGAATGTGTGCTATTGACATGACCACAGCCATGTCAAAGACCCAATACCTCAGACCCATGGGAATGACAAGACCTTCCCTGGGTCAAGCTTAGAAGAATGATCAAGCCTTCTCTTGGTCTTAATGTGTATGTTAATGAATAATTGTCCTTTAGCTAAAACCAGCAAGTGCTGGAAGAGCCCTGTGAAACTTCCTTGTCTGGATGTGGGCATTGTAAGTAGAAACTATCAATCACACCTTTCTTCTCCCACATGACTGCAGCCTGGGATTGCTCCCCCCAAAGACCTCCCACCTAGATTAGCTAATGTAGCTCCTTCTTTCTTCGTAGACTTGTAGTAGGATTCTGTAGATAACACACACACTGTTTCTAGGTTGGTGTTTGCCTGTCTCCAATAAGAGCATATGGTCCACCCAAGCTGAACTCTTCTCTACATGTGTCTGCCATTTCTTCCTTCCAGATCACCCCAGTCAGGTCAATCTTGAAGCCATGCATGCAGGCCTCAACAGTCAAGGGACATGACTGACCAAAAGTTCTGATTTTTATCTAGATAGACTTCTCACTTGAGATGTTCAGAATACTTTTCAAAGTTTACTGTGGCATTGGCTGAACACTTCAGCAAAGCTGACAGCTAAAACTATAGAGTTGTTTTAGTATGAGAGGAGAAACTGTAATAAGAAACAGTAGAAAAATAAAGTACCTTCTTGAGAATCATGAATGTATGACTAGGTCTGGCGATTGTGTCGGCCTCAGCTCTTTGGAAATAATATCACAGCTATGAGACTAAGCAGGATTTTACTTAGTTTCTTCAAAGAGAGTTAGAAAGGCATGCCCAAATCTAAACTCAATATTTTATATCACTGTGTAACATAGTTATTCTTTATTATGCAAAATTCATGAAAAGCTGATTTTTCTGCTTTATCAAAAATATTATTTTAATTTTATGAGTTTCACAAAAAATGTAAGAGAAATGACTTTATTAAAGTCTTTGTGCCTGTAAGCAAGTTAAAGCAGAGAAAAGCAAGGCCATTCCAAGGAGAGAAGGGAAATATTTCCAAAGAACAACAACCGTACTCAATTTCCCTTTTCTGTGATGATATTTCAACTGGAATGTATATTAAACAACACTGGTTAGGGTATCAAAAAAATTAAATCCAGCAAATAAGCAAAAAACACTTACCTTACATTTCCCACCCCCCAAAAAAAATTTTAATGAAAAACAGATTTGGTCACAAAAGTAATAAAGAGAAATTCTTTACAAGAACTTGTAAGAACTGATATAATATCTTCGTGAAAGAGATTATAAAAACATGGACAGAACAAAGCAGCAATAATAGTCAGAAAAAAAAACAGCCCAAAGAATTGCAATGAAATGTGACTACCCTTGCCTTAAGTCTAACACTTAGAACACAATTTCTTTCCAATCTGGGGACAATAAACAAATAAAATAAAGTCTGAAGTGCTCATCCTCATCTGATGAAAAGTCTCTCTACAGTGTGAGTTTAACGAGTCCCTGGAGAAGTGGGCTCTTCCATCCCTAGAGATAGAACGCATCCCTTGCAGACAAAGTGGATGGTCCAGCAAGTGCAACATCTCAGGATTAGGGGAGTGGCCCTCTGATGCACCTTGCATCTTTGTCAGGATGACCCAGGCCTCAAAACCCTTACTGGTGAAGCAGACTAATTGTCCTGTGGGGCAAACCTGAACAGCTATATGCCCTCTCTTACAAGGTTGCTTCCCAGCCTTCTTGAGCAGCCAACAGGGCTTTCAGATGATATATAATGTATAGATATATAATGATTATACGTAATGTATAATGTTCAGATTATATATAATATATAAATTCTCTAGTGAGACAGCTCTCCCCGCAATCACCAGGGAAGACATGCCTGTTTTAAGACACAGCATGAGAGTATGGAAGACAGAAACATGAATGTCAGGAGAATTATTGCTGCTCTTCTCTTAGGATGCTGACAGAATACTAAATATTCATTGCCTGATCACAGGCTTATTTCACTTGATTACTTGTGTATTGTTTTGAGGGAGATAGAATAAGAAATGTAATTTTAGTTTTATTTATTTTACAGGATAACACTAACAGTTCTGTCTCAGGAATCAGAGAACAGAATCTCTCAAACCACATTCACCACATCAGAACCTTGGTGTCATCACACTAATCAAAGACTCCTGCTTGGGGGCCACACTAATAATCAATGGGCACGGTTGTAGGCATATTTTAAAGTTCTACTGATGCTGAAATGTGAAAATGAAACACATAAAATAACTGTAATGTTTAACTTTAGGAGATTCCAAAATATCATAATAATGTGCTTGTTATAATAACCCATGTATGAGAAACTAAAGTCCTCTTTTGTAATATAAAGAACCAGACTGCCTACCTAGTGTGAAACATACCATATTTATTTGGTACTGCTATTGCTTCTTGCATGAACGTCTATACGACTACAGTAGCACAAATTGCTACTCTTTGGCTCCGTTTGAGCAAGACACTCACCCCAGTCAGAGCCCCTTTTGAGCTGCTCTTTATACTAAACTCCCCATCCCCCAGTATGAGCGCCTGGCCCACTCCACCCTGTATTTATGTACAGTTGACTACCCTCCGTGAAGAGCAAGGTCAGCTGACATTTTTCATTTGGGGTAGCGGGGATGGGGGATCAGTCTGCAGCAGTAGGTTCAGCAAACATCTCAGTGTTTATTTTGGGCCAACTGCTTTCACAGAGGCAATCAAAACACAGTCTGAGGTAGACCCTACACATCCTGTAGCTCAGAAAGGTCCAATGACTTCTTTTGGGTCAACACAATGTTATTGATGAAAGTCAATCCAAGATTTTGAGGTCAGTACAGCCAGAACAGTGTTTTGGAAGACTGAATTTAAGAGTAAGGTGATAAAGTCAGATCAACATGGTCGCTAACATGGCAGGGAAGTGTTATAAAGGCAGACCCAGGTAAAGGAAGTATTTCCAGAAGGAGGAAACTTCAGTCTCCTGAATAATAGAAAGAGTTCTTATACACAGACTGAAATGATTGCTGGATTCAGGAGCACAAGCCCACTGAAGGCTGATGGAATGTTTTGGAGCAGATCTGGGGGTGAATGCAGATCCAGCTAGGTTTAAGAAGCAAGGAAGGAGAAACAGAAAAGTCATAAGAGAAACAACCCTGTGGGGTTTTGTTGTAGTGATAGAGAAAGGTATAGAGAGAGCTAGGGAGAGAAATGTCAGGACATCCACATTATCCGGAGTAACACAAAGTTTGGGTGTTTGCATGTATCTCATCCCCCAAGTAAGAACACGGAATTGGTGGTCTGTGGAAATAATTCTAAAGTTCTAAGAACCCAATGGCATTGGAAGCACTTTAAAAATTCATGTGAATATGAATATGTGTCTCTTTCCTCTACAGAGTAGATTTGTAGTTATTTTAGCTTTTTAAAATGCCCTAATATCTCAAAATAAAAAGTTATCACTAGACATAAAGCAGTGTCAGTCCAAATGCAGCCCCTCTCTAGAGCCGTGTGGGCTGGTGGACACAACACCCTGCTCTTTGCATGGCTGTGCTTTTATGATTTTTTAAAAATGCTGCAAGATCACTGGCGGCAGTAGGCAGGCAGAAACGCCAGAGCAGTGGCCCGAGCAGTGGTGGTGAGCAGGAGAAAGAGACATGGATAGACTGCTGTACGTCTCACTCCAACTTATAAATTTCAGGGGGTTATGGAGGGGGAAGCGAGAATGGGGGGCAGAGAGAGAGAGAAGAGGAGAAAGAGATGGAGAAGGGGGAAAGCAGAGAGAGAGGAGAGAGAGGCACGCACACCAAGAGAGAAGACAGTGAGAAATCAAGATGGCGAGAGCAGGGCAAGGGTTGCCGGGAGTGGGCGTGGCTTGTCTCTTAAAGAGACAAAAACCATAACAGGTGCCATCTGATTCCTGAGCTCTTTCCTGTCATCTCACCCACTCCGGACTGTGACCTCCTAGTGTCTCAGCAAATGTGCAAACCCTCCACCCTTGGCAGCTGCTGCCCTCCTTTTTCTTATCTGACACTCTTACTGGCCTTTTGGTCATACGGTTCAGCCTTTCCGTATCTTCGGATTTCTACTCAAAGTCTTCTTGTCATTGAACTTCCTGCCTCCCAGAGACATGAAAACTCACTGAGTCCCGCATTCCCAGTTCACTCACTGTTCTTTCTTCTGGGTGTCCCCACTAGACACCTCGTGAAGGCGCCCTGCTGTCACCTTCAGCCTGGAATTACAATGATG
Organism: Bramus lutescens; assembly: GCA_001685075.1. Classification (NCBI taxonomy): domain Eukaryota; kingdom Metazoa; phylum Chordata; class Mammalia; order Rodentia; family Cricetidae; genus Bramus; species Bramus lutescens. Next base: position 343,071 of record LOEQ01002544.1, read on the forward strand.
TCTGACACCCAGAAACATTCTTGAAAGCATCTTAAACTGCTATTAATTACCTCTTGGGGGGTAGACCGGAAGCATTTACGAAAATACAAATGTTTCTAGAAGGTCTCTGGAGCTACTTCTCTTTCCTCTGCCTCATTCTATTGCTCCCTCTCTTTCAGTCGCTTTTTGGCATGTGTGTGCGTGTGTGCGTGTCTCCGTGTGTTATTTCTGATTCTTAGATCTTTTCAAGAAACTCTTTTAAGCGTCCCCGACCTCAGAGCCCTGGCCTCGGTTCTCTCTACCTACAGCTTCCGTCGTCACTTTGCGCCAGACTGTGTAGATGGTCTCTCTGCCCTGCTTCTACCTCCTGCCCTCCTCACCCCTGAACCCACTACTGTCCCGCTTCCATCACGGCAGATCTATCAATGGGTGTCTTGAAAGGTCAACGATGACCTCACTGCTGAACAGTGGTCTGATTTTATCCTCAAACTGTACGAAGTTTTGTTTGGTTTTCTGACTGGCTTCCTGGCTTCTGTCCCATGACGCGCCTGGCTTCCCTCTGGTTCCTTAAACCTCTCTCCCACACTCTCTGCGCCTTCTTATCCCTTGACCAAGGCTGCCTTCCTGCCTGCTCTTGGCGTTCCTGCTGCTCTGTGCGTATCTCCTGGGGGTCTGCACAAATCTCAGGGTTTCCGGGGGGAGCTACAGGCTAACTCTGCTCCATCTTGCCTCTCAACCCCAGAGTCACAATTTTTCTTGCTCATTTTCCACCAGGAAGAAAATGTGCCCCTTGAAGCTTATCTATTTATTTCGTATCCACACTCCTTTATGGATGACCAGACAGGGGCACTGTAAGGTTCAGCAACTTCAGTAACTCTACATAATTATAAGGCAGCTGAGCATAAAGGTATTCAGGGTATGAATATTATGTTCTGATAACATTGTTTTCTGTGCTTGAGTTCACTAAGCTACAAAAGAAGCTAAAGACATTGTCTCTAAGCCACAAGTTAAAGTTGTCGGTTAAGATGGAGAGTATATACAAAAAGTGTTTAGAGGGGTATATGTAAATGACCAATTCTTGACACATTATAAATGCTAAAAACATGTTAGCTTTCATTTTCATTACCCAGACCTTAAACCCAGAGTCATTGTTTTCCATATTATGTCAAGCACATGACCTTAGATACAAAGAAGCCATTTAAGAAGGAAAAAAACAAACTTTGGGAACTTTCACATGTAATATGCATATAAGAAGAGAGTCAGGGAAAATACACCCTAAGTATAAAGAAACTGTATGTTAAGAGTTTCAGAGGATTCTATCACATTTAAAATTATACAATTATCAATTACATAAAATGCTTGGTAAATAACAGATCATTTTATCTTCTATAAAACTAGTGTCTGGAGCTAGTAGTTAGATACTCCCAAATCATACACTTTTTTTTATTTCTCATGTTGTGTAAGAAAATGTTTATCATACGCAAGATACGTCTCTTCATGAATTTCAACTCAGTAAATGACAGTATGGCAATAAAAGCTTATTGCTTCTAAAAAGAGAGATTAAATTAAAATACAATCCTGATTAAATAAAAATTGTTAATAATTTGAAATATTTTCACTGAGCTTGGTAATCTTTAATTTTTTAAATGAAATAATTTTATTTGAATTAACTCAAAAGTAAAACCATTAAAAAACTGAACAAATAACTTAAGGAAGTAACTCAAGCCCTTGTCAAGCCCGGAACTATATAGAGCTCAGTGAACTCCTATAGCATAGTACACCATCCTGAACAAGGACTACATGTCAATCCTGATGAAGCATATTCCTACTGTGTAGTTTGGCCATAAGTCGGGAACACAGTTTAAAAGGAGGGTTGGATTATGACAAAAGTTATAGGTAAATAAGAAAATAAGTCTGTGCAGTCACACATTTAAAGATTTGGAGAAAAGAACATCAAAAGGAGCAAATGATTGGTTTAAGAGTATTTATAGTATAAGAGGCATGGATTTCTGCATTTCCAGATAAATTACATCAAATACAAATGTCATTATGAACAAACTTTGTCTAAATAAATGTATCACTGTTATACTGGCCTGGGGAACACTTTCGCTCAAAGTTGAAGTACAACTTTCTGTCTTCAGAGAGCTTTGAAGTAGAGTGAGCCCTGGGGAATGAAACTTAAAGTTATTGGGTCCCACCTTATCCTTCCTCTTTAGTCTTTAAACTAAACCAGAGGCACCTTGTCCAATAAAACTCACTACGTAAAAATTCCTCTTCTAAGATGACAGGAAATGAAACATCGGAAGCCAGAAATAGTGTAAGAACCATCACTGGCACTAACTGCATCTGTCATCTCCAGGTCTTCAAGCAGAGGGAAGGATGCTAAAGAACGGTTGCCACCTGAACAGCGTGACTGCTACAGGCATTTTAATCAGCTATGGTGTGGAGTACAATAGGTTGTAGCTACACCAGAGTTTTCAGGTTAAAAATAGAAAGGAGTTAACTGATATTTAATTGCTGAAAATCGTTTTTAAATGATGGATATTTTGACACATCAAATGCGTTCACAGCAGAAAAAAACTTTTCACCTCATCTTTAGAAATCCCTTAGCGCAGTTTAGCAATACCGTTTTCTTGAAGTAGAAAAAGCACCTGGCTGGAAGCGAACTTCTCCTGAAGGAGGAGTGCTTCAAAGCATCAAGGTTCTCCAGCCTCTTTATGCAAGAAATCCAAAGGAAAGAAATGTTTGATAAATGAGAGTAACAAATAAAAAATGACCTTTTATTGACATCTCAAACACTATTGTTAAATCAATGGTGGGTACATGAAAAGTGACTAAGCTGCCAATATTATGATCAGTAATTTCATTTTCAAAGATAAGACAGGTGAGGTGGACCATATTCTGTAGTCCTAGGAGAGGAAAAGCTGAGGCAGAAGGATGGCCATAAGTCTGAGGGCACCCTGGGCTATGTGGTTAGTGCCAGGCCAGCCAGAGTTATAGAGAAAAGCCCTGTTCCAAACCCAAAAATAAACAAACAACAGGGGTGACAGAAAATGAGAGCAGGCTCAGCTCACATCCCCTGGCAATCAATTATTAAACTTTGGAAATATATGTATAATACACTACACCCTTATCACAATTTTACATAGTCTAATTCAAATTCTAAGAAGGAGTTCTATCACTTCATATTTTAGGCTACTTTATATTCTCCAATTGAACATAGCTGTTTAGAACTGTCAAACAAGAATCATATCAGTTGTGTATTGGTTGTGGTGGTGTGTCTCTTACCTCCTTACAAACTAAGAAAGTAGAGCCAAGATGCCTGGTAATGCTTAGATCAAAAGTTGTGGAACCACAGAGGAGCTCAGTTATCCTAAATCTTCATTTGTAAAATAGGATATTTTTATATAAAATTTAAATCCCTTCTAGTTCTAACTTGAAGCACCATGTTCCCCTAAAAAGTCTTCCAAAGTACACTTAAAAATGTTAGGAATCGTTCCTTGTGTGTGACTGGCATTATTCGTCATTGCTGAGTGTGTGCTGAGCGTCTAAAGAACTTGACTCTGTTAACACTACAGCCACTGTTAAGCCTCACTGTCCTCACCTAGAAATACCCCAAAGGTAGCTCTGCCATCTACCTCCTGATTCCTCTTCCTGAGGATCCATCGGCACCAGACACTCCATCCCAGCCTGGACAGACATTTCAATCTGCAGCCGTGAGATTGTTTTAGCTCAGCTGTCACTCAGAAATAGCACGCCCCTCCCTTAGACAAGTGTCTAAGTAACCTCACTGAACGAACAACAGGGAGAAAGTTATGGCGTGTTTTATTGTGTGTAAGCCATGCTCTTCGGAGAAATTGCAAATGTGACAAAGTGTTAGCTTCCTTCTGTACATTAACAGCACTCATCTGCTACTGGGAATTTTTTTTGCTTAATGATTATCTTACAGGTGTCAAACAAGTTTAATATTTTGGCTGAAAATATTTTACTCCCTGATTTTATCTAGACCAGACTAATAGCCAAAAAAGGAAAAAGATCTCCAAAGATTTGTAAGAGGAATAAACACTTACATACTAAGTAAATTTACATGGTACTGAATTCTTAGGCAAAATGCACAAATAATAACCATTGAAAGTGATCTATAGTACTTATCTCTTCATAAAATTTTTCTATAAAAGCATGAAACAGTTTTGTACCTATCATTACATGTTAATGTGTTTTATTAAAAAGATTAAGGACTCTAGAAAGAAAGGAATATAGTACTTTAGAATCCTATACAGAGTGAGGCTGTTACACTGTTTAGATCAGTTTGTACATACATAATTTCAGACTATATATGAATGAATACAACTATAATCAATTTTATAATTACACTAAGAGTACTTGGTGTACACTTTTACAAATAAATAGGCTCCTAATGTTTACTGACTGGTCACCACAAAGTTCCGTGTGATTCAGTTTGTTCACTTAGAGCGTACAAATTTCAATTCAGGGTCATTGCCTCCAAGGACACAGTCAATTTAGGTGCAGTCACATCTCAAGGTTGTTGTTTTGGTNTTTTGACATCTTGTTGGGAATTGCACATTAAATAGGCAGCCGTAACTCATGAATATTCGCTTTAAATCAGAGTTTATACCACAGGGCTAGCTCTCAATCCTGGTCAATATAAATAATTTATTTAAATCATAGCCCTTCTCACCCCTTATTATCAGGTTAACGTGGATTGCAGGCCAGTCCGCACCATCATCCTGCTCTCCTGTGGGACTCAAAATGTGTTTTCTACCATGAACCCATTGAAGAGGTAGTATTTATGAAATTATTGTCTTTATGTAATAGTCTATGAACATTTTTTAAATTATCAAGCACATCAAAAAAAAAATCAAGGACAAAGACTCCATAGGCTGGAAATAGCCAGCGTATAGTGTTAAATACGCCAAAAATCACAAAGCCCCCATCCTTAGCTCAGAAGTTACCTTCAGTTGGTAATCACTCACAAATGAAAAATTAATTTTTTTCTAATGGAGTCTCACTAGGCACACAAACCAGTCTGATGGCCAGGCTTCAAGTTCATTGGTAACTAGATGGCCAATAGAAAACAAACTCACTGCTATTTTGGGAGTTTTTTTTGTTTTTTGGATTTTTTTGTTAGTTTGATTTTTGTTCTTATAATACTTTGTCTTTGGCTAATGTATTTTGCTTTTTGATATTGTAGTTTTAGGAAATTTCTGCGAGTTCCAGTCAAGAAAAGCAATAACTTGAAAACTATGAAATTATTTTTAAAAATGTGATACAAGAAACTTTTTAAGTTACAAAATTGAAATTCTAGATCTGGTAAAAAAAATACAATTGAAAATAAGTAACTATCAAAGGAAAAAGATGAGCGTTTTGAAAGCTGATTCAAAAAGCTTCCCAAAGTGAAGCAGAGAAAAAGCAAAAGGATGCAGACGAAGAGACGTCAAGGATACAGGCTGATCATCTCATGCGCAAGGTCTAGAGTACCAGAAGAAGCAACAAGAACGCGGTTACAGACCGTGTTTGGGAAGACACTAGTTAGCCATTAGGGGATTGATAGCATCAGAATGGGAAGCATCTGGGTTTAAAGGGGGGAGCCCCGTCTAAAACAATAACTTCCTGTATGATTTTAAACACGCGCGGGAGGAAAGGGAGGCCCAAAGGGCATCAAAAGCCTCTGATGCCTGATTTCTCTAGAGCAGAAACGCAGTAAAGGACACCCAACACGGACTATTCTAACAGTAAACCGCTCTACCCTTCTCCATTTCTGACCCTCTTCCCGCTGTCCCTAGGCTGCCTGAGTCACTGTGTTCTTCTTTGTCTTCCTGTGGATGTCAGGTACCAAACACTGCGCCCCTCTCAGAGAAGCAGCTGGAGCCGTTCCCTTGAGTTGAGCTACTGCAGTGACTTTACGCCAGCCCTCTCCTTGGGTTAACCAGTCAGCCTGGCAGCTTTGCTGTCCCTTGGCCACGCAGGACGCTCTGCAATGCCTGTCCCGTGTCCTGGAATGCTCTTCCCCAGACGACTCTGTGGGCTGTCCTCACGTCTACAGTTCCTTGCTCAAGGTTCTTCCTTCCTCAGCTGATTGCTCTGACTGCCACAGGTAAGGACACCAGCCATGCTCACACCTTCATCCCCCTTTGTCGTCTTCGTCATGGTATATTCCACTGCCTGACATATTGAATAATTAACTCATTCCTCACCTTCCTCATTTAGTATCTGTTGGGTGCGATATAATCCCTGCAAGGAGAAGGAAATGTGCCTGCCTTGTTGAAATGAAAAAATCTCAGCGCTATATGCGCTACCATACGGTTCACGAGCTTCTGAGCTTCGGGCAAGGGGCTGGAGATTGAAACACACAAACACATGCACAGACAGAGAGACAGGGACACGGGCCTCTAGGCACTGGTAAGAAGCCCCCCTATTCAATAGCACCACGGAGGCTTATATACCCAACTGTCAGGTGGGGCAGGTGAAAACCGTATCCTCTGATCCTCAAGGCCAAGGCAACACGTGCTCGTGAAGCAGACGACCATTTGTTGAAACTGTGTCGAAACAGTAACTCAAATCAGAAGGAAAGTGACGATCTCTAGCAGGGAAGAGCAGCTGGAGGCCAGGACTCCAAATGGTCCAACACTCCTGCAACTATGTCTTCTGACCAAGTCTGACCAGAAGAGAGTGTGGATTGGCTGCCTTGGGGTGAATGGGCTCTTTAGGAGACCCTGGCTTTAAATCCTCCTTCAGCACCTAACTTCCCCTACACCATAGCATTTTGAAGATCTTGTAAATCTCTCTTTAGTGCCTAGTCCACTCTCACTTTCTGATTGCGATTCTCAGTCCTGACTGGATTTACACGTGGAACTGTGTCTGAATTCTGGATGCTATCCCTGAAGATCGTCTTCAAAAGTTGTCAGGACAACTGAATTAAACAGCAAAACACCCCCATGTAACTCAAATATGCAATCACAGCGGAGACCCGACCCTAGTGTCAGAAGGAAGCTAAAGGTTGCTGACAAGTGGCCGTGTTTCACCGAACAAGCCCTGCTCTTTGCAGTCCCTCAAAGACAGCAAAAGCAGTATCAGATGCAGGCACAGCCAAGGCTGAAGAGGGGGCATCTGGGGAAAGGCATCTGGGTGTGCTTGCCCTTAATAGTAACTTTGTAAGATTCACGTTTGTCTGAGCAAATCAGGAGTTTGTGGATACTCCTAGGCAGGGACACAGACATAGTCATAAAGGTAATGCAGCTCCTGGGCGAATCTCCGAGGAGACCCCTGGTAAGGTGGACCGAGCCTTCCACACTGAAACTCTTTTATGTCTCATGGCCAGCAAGTTCAATACCCAATAAGTAGATTCTTAGAGATACAGATTTTCTTTCTTTTCTCTCTCTCTCTCTCAGAGAGAGAGAGAGATTCTCTCTCTCTCTCTCTCCCTCCCTCCCTCTCTCCCTTTCCTTTCCTCTTCTTTTTTTTTTGACAGTTTTGCTAAGTAACTGGCAGGCCTCTGCCTCCTGAGCGCTAGTACTAAACTAGGCCTAAAGAACTTGCCCTCTAGTTACAAAGAGCCAGGTGATGCCTACCAAGCCAATTTGGAACCTGCAGTCTATTTAAAAAGGGCCAGGTGATGCCTACCAAGCCAATTTGGGGAATGTTCACAGCCCAGGAACTTCTACGGGGCAGCTATGGCCCTGGAGGCCCAGAGCAGGGGAAACTCCAGCGGCCCCGCCCTCCCACTCCGCCTCCCTGCTAGCTTGCACGGTTGCCCGGGCAGCATGGGACGCGGCCCAGAAAGACGCTGTGGACACTCTTCTTCCCAAAAGGCTACCTGGGGTCCCCAATTTCACCCAGCGCCCCGCAGCCATGTTCCTGGGGAAGCGCGGGAGCCGGGTGGGCCTGGAGGAGGGGACACCCTTCGCGTCCCCGCAGCTCCCAGAGGCGGTGGCTGAGCGGGTTCTGCTTCGGGGCATCTTCGAGATCCAAAGGGAAAGCTGTGACGTGGTGCTGGGCGAGAGGACCTTGCGGTGGCGGCGCATCCAGCCCGAGCTCCTAGCGGGTGAGTGGTGCCCCCCATCCCCCCATGCCCCCTATACTCAGCTGCTTGCTGCTGCCATGTCCTGCCTCCTCCTCTCTGACACAGAAACCCAGCCGACTTTCAGCCTCCTGACCTCCTNGTGATGGTAAACCAAGAAGTTGCTGTTCACCTACCTGTAACAAGTTTTGAAACCCAATTTTTAATGAATTTCTGAAGAACGTCGCATCACAGATTTTTTTCTTTTTACTTAAACTTACCGTCTGAAAGGTTTTAATTAGAAAACACGATGCTGCAATTTGCAGTTAGAAATATTTCAAGTCACCAGTTAGAGGTGCCTTAGAAGAGTGGAATGTGGTTTACAGCCTATTTTAACTTACTACGTGATTATAAAATTAAAAACGGCTGATTCCTCCTGCCCCTGAGAGAAAACTCCTGGCACTACCGTTTGTCATAGAATGGTAAAGCCATTGTTTAAAGGTTCAAAAGTTCAAAGGTCTAACAAACTGAAACCATCATCAGGGCCCAGCATAAGCCAGGAGTGTGAATTCCAGCCTAGCAACACATGCAGTGGCGTTCACTTAAGCAAAGCTGCTTTGGGCTTTAAGTGAAATGTTTTCACGTGTTTTGAAAACCCAAGATGAAGTATTTTCCTGTACCTTTGAAATTACAAGCGAGGCGCCAGGTTGTGGACTCTTCTGTTAGTCTGTAAATCAGCCTGGGTTAGGGAATCTAAATGTTTATAACTAGAATTTGGATTAGCCCAGGGAACCAATTTAACCTACAAGCTGGAGAGCATTCAGACTATGCAAGGGGACCTCGTGTAGGTCGGGCCTGCAGTGCAGAGGCAAATCGTGGCAGAGAAATGCTGTTCTCTAGCAGCGGTGATTTAGGAAAAATAGGTCGAATTACCACTCCTGGTAATAGAATTTGAAAAGCTCTCTTGACAGTTTTATTGTTCCGAAGTTTGCAAGTGCGTATTCTGTTTAATTTTGCCCTCAGACCCTTCGGTTTTCTTTCCCTCCCTTTGAGTACACTTGTTGTCTTTGCAATTAACACCTGGTATTTAACGCACCTTGAGCTTCTAATATTGACTCCTCAGAAGCCTACCACTTTCATTTCTCAAGCAGCTCAAGAGGCATTCTACTAAACGCAGTGGGGTGCAGCGGCATAGTCGGGAGCCATGAGAAATGAGCGAAGGGGCTCCAGAGCAGAGGAAAGTCTGTACTCAAGCTAGCTCACTTAGGAGGACATGGTGTTGAGGTGCGTGGTAGAGGAGGCATTGGCTATTGTTGCTTGGCAGGTATCTGGCATCCCAATGCAGGGCTGGGGTGATGAGGTCTCTGAATAATAATGCATGGTGTAGATGAGCCGTTATCCGAGCATTCAACTTTTAAACTTGTAGTATCTTTGCAGTTTCATTGATGAAACAAAATACTATGTGGTCTTCCCCCATATTGTCCATCTTGAGTGCAATGAACAAAGACCTAAATACATGACCCAAAGGCTGGGGCTGTGACCAGTCACTCATTCCCCAAACGTGAAGTAAACAATATTTTGTGAGGTAATCTAATGTGGGTGTCCTCATGAAGAATTTTAGTGTGCTTGAAGGAAAGCAATCTGCTTATAACAGGGAAGTTAGCACAAAAGGACTGATTAGCTGTTTAAGTCCCTACATCCCAAATAATCAGGGGAGAGGCAGGAAAATTGAGCTTAATGGTATTTCATAAGGATTTGCAGTGTTATTGGAAATCAAGATGTTAAGTGAGGGTCTGGAGTGTAGCTCAGTGGTAGGGTTGATTGCTGATTGCCTGGGTGTGTGAGGTACTGAGTTCAGTTCCTATACCCCTCTGAAGAACAGAGAATCCTTCCTTGTGTCTTTTAGGCTTGGTGCTTCTTGGCATTCCTTGGCTTGTGGGTTCCATAGCTCCACGTCTTCACATGGACTCACATTGTCTCCACGTCTTCCCTCCCATTCTTATAAGGTCAGTTGGTGTCATAGGTCAGTGTCATCCCAAACTTAGGATAATCTCTTAGCTGAATTGCAGTGGCATGCTATTTCCCAATATGGTTCTAACTGAGGTTCCAACAGGATCTGAATTTTGAGGAGAAAATTTACCTCTCTAAATTTATATTATGCATTGGAAAGACATCCTATGTCAAAGGAATAAACTAAGAGTGAAAGATGAAAGGTTGTTGTCTAGGAATAATAACTGGTAAGCAACAGTCAAGAGTGTGATAGAATATGCCTAAAGTCAACAGAGGCCTGAGGACAAGAAATTCCAGTTCAATTTAGTAGAATATATAAAGGTCGTCTTGTTTGTCTTTCATCTAGAAGTGTTTCCCAGCATCTCTCCCCCACGGCTTCTCACTGATGATGGTCTCCCCTATTCCTACTGAAACTGCCGACCTTAGGACTCTTCTGTGTTAAGGACTGGTTTCTATTCCCGTCATGTGTGCTTACTCATGGCTGTACATCTCTCAAGGCCATCACTGAAGTCTCTCTTTGGGCTAAAGAAGGATGCTGTCTCCTGGTTTTTAGGCATTGGCCTTCCTTTTCAAGACTTGCCCTTCCCTACAGCCCAAGGTCTGGGTCCTCAAAGATTTCCTCTCTCTGTTTCCTTCTAATGAGCTTCTAGATCTTCTAAATGAATCATGTCCTACAACTCCTCATCTGACTTATCCCTCAACTCTTTCTCTTTCTCTTGCTGAAAGTGCCCAGGAAAACGTTAGGAGCAATTTTGGATTGTTCAACCCAATGGGAAATTCCAGTTTTCCTCTTTGTGGATTTCTCCTTCCTATGACTGTGACCCAAATCCATTGACTTGATGCCAACAGCACCTAGCTCTTCAGTTTCACTGGGGACTTCATTCTACATACTTTGGTGTTCCCAAGGAGTCTGCTCTAGTTTGACTTTGCATATGCTTTCCAGCCAGTGTAGCCCATGAATATTCCAACTGTTTGGAATATCCAAATTGTATGTACTAGTTGCCCCAAAGCAGCTTTGTGGATGTCTGCTGTTGTTTTGCAGAGCTTCTATATTGGGGTCAGGACCATTCTCAGTTTGAGACACCCACTGGCACATATTTCTGATGGGCAAAGAGGGGGGTTACTGCATTTCTAAGGTCATATAAGACGCGAGCCCAGAAAGAACTATTGGGACTAATAATGAAAACAGTAGGGGGTGCTATACTTAGGCCAAGGGGCAAAGTGAAAGGCCTGAGTTTAGAGACCATGTGGATAAAGCCACTATGTAAGACCTTTGCCTTAACTTGTTTCATTTCTTCCACTACAGCAAAGGAGGTTAGGATTTGCTTACCTTGGGGTGCTGCCTGTGCCCAAGGTCAGCAATCCTTAGGCTAAGGTAGGATGGACACTTGCTGCCATCCACATGGTGTGGCTCTTTGGGTATAGTGCAAGTGAAGAATGATGGAGTCCAGATCTGGAGAAAGGTAGACAGTCAGAAATCTGTTTTGTTTACTCTCAGCATCCTGGCAAGTACCAGATGCACAAACATTTGCTGGGTGAACATGTCTGTGACTGATTGCTGGCCTCATAAGCTTCAGTTTTATACAGTCCTTGCACCATGATACGTATTGCTAAGTAGCAATTCCTCATCATCCACAGGAGGATTATCACCTCCCTTTTCCCTTTAAGAATCAAAACTCTTAGCCAGGCTATGGTGGTGCACACCTTTAATCCCAGAACTTGGGAGACTGAGATAGGCAGAGCTCTGAGTTTGAGGTCAGCCTGATAATACATAGCAAGTTCCAGGGCAGTCAGGAATACTCAGAGAAACCCTGTCTCAGAAAAGAAAAAAATGAATGAACTGGAACTCTATAAAAAATGTTCTGAAGAGCATCTCCAATGTATAACTGAAGGCAGAGTTTCCCTGTGTCCCAACAGTCACTCCCCAAAACCAGATTGAGTACTATTATTAATTGCAAATGCTTGAGCAATAGCTCAGGCTTATTATTATCTCTTACAACTTAAATTAACCCATTTCTATTCGCTACATTCTATGTGCGTGGTGTTACCTCTCTTTCATCTTGCAGCTCTTGTTTCCTCTCTCTGTCTCTGGCAACTCCTATGACTCCACCCTTATTGTCAGTATTCTCTCTGCCCCCCAAATCTAACTTAACAATGAGAACAGCACATTTTCACAGAGTACAGAAGGATTATTCCACAGCATGTATAGCACATAAAAGCGAAAGTTTCGTGATCAGATTGGTGAGTCTATCTTCTTGGCTTCCATTTTGCCTAAGGGTACCATGTCTGTTTCTTTGAAAACCTGCTGAGTTAGGGAATGGACTAGGAGATGCTCCAACATAGCAAAATGTCTCGATGATACACACCTGTCTGGTTCTGCATCTTTCTCAGTGTGGTCCTCAGACTCCAGCACCTTGTAATAGGTGGGATGACAGAGATAGAGCCCCATAGACGGTTTTTCATGTTACTCCTGCTACCCAGAATTAGCTTCCTCTACTCTTCTTTCAGTGCTTCTGTGCTTCATTAAAACTAATGAAGATTCATTATATATTTTCCCCATTATCATTAGGCATTTGGACTTCATATACTGAAACATGAATAATTTTATTCTCATTAGAGGACAAGTTCCTTGCGCATCTTTATATTATTTCCAGACTTCTAACATAAGAGTCAGCGTTGCCGTCTTTTTTTTGCTGTGAGAGTCTAACAGGGAGTTTCTGTTTTGTTCGGCTTCAGGGTTATAAAAACCAGGAATCTAGCACTGTCACATAAACTACATAGACCGTAAGGCATTATCCATTTCAGAGAATGATTTTTTTTATTTATTGCTGCAATGGTTCTTAATGATCTTCTAATTAGAATTGTAAATTGTGACTGCCTTACTTGTGGATCATAGATGGGTTTATTCATGGCTGATAGAAGGTAGTTGACGCAGTAGCTGTCTGTGATCTACAAGTGGGTAGAACCCCAAAAGAAATGAGAGTGAAATAAGGTGAGATTTCTGAGACCAAATGTAAATTTTGGTCACATAAACCTGAGACCTGAACTCTCCCAAGACAGAGCAGGTGAAGGGCAGAGCCCAATCTAGGCGGTTCTCCATGTGGTGGTAGGACAGGGTGTAAGGTGCCGAGATTCACAGAGAAGCTCAGAAAGATGTTGACAGGTACTGCTGACATTTACCTGTTCGCAGTTAAACTTTTACTGAATTTGTTATTTGGCTATTTCATATGTGTATAAGGTGCATTCTGCTTATTGTGGTCTCATATCTTATCAAATGTCTCTCTCCAACCTATAATACAAGCATTGAATTCTTGAGACCCATGGAATTTTGCCAGGATCGTTTGTGCGATTGAATTTTCATCTATCCCTGAAGCCTGGGGGGCTCCTCAGTGGCTACACAATTAAAGATGTGACTGTTCCTCCTTCAGCATCCATCAGTAGACAGTAGCTCACTGGGGCGGGATAGAGCTCTACGGGCCTTTCGGGGTTCCGTGATGGACTGTGATAACCTGAACTGTGATAACCTAGTCCTTTTGTAGATCTAGTGAATAGAATCAAAACTGTCAAATTCATCTTTTATTCTCTGGCTGTTAGCGCATGCTGTTATTAGCGCAGATGTTTCCAGAGTTTAATATTTTCAACAGTACTGACTGCCTATTGCACTGTTTGCTGTCTCAGCCAGTGACACATTTCTAGGAGCATGTGTTTGTCACGTGGCGATCTTTAGTTTGGAATGTTAGATTGGAGCCGAAGGCGCAAGGCTTTGTACATCCCAAGCAAGAAGGTGTTTTATTGTCCTGTGTGACCAGATGTTATGTCTTTCCCATAAAACAAAAGTGACTGATAGAGAAAGCGAGGAGTGTGGGGCTGTTGGGCTAGATCACACTTAGTAGTGCTTCCTTTACAAACGATGGATTTAGGGATCTCCCTTGCACGTGTCAAGAGCCCCTGTGTTTCTCATGCTGGGAATGTGTCTCCTCTGTCCTTTCTTATTGCTCTGAGGATTCTGGGTGAACAGAAACGGATGACCCACACCTGTGCACATATATGGTCATCTAAAAGAAAACTTTCACAAAGTCAGTCTCACCATTGGGCTGTGAAGGTCACTCAGATTTTCAGTATAGGTGGTGAATTGTAATAAAATTACACCAGATTCACAATGCACTAAAATCACCACCTTGGAGTGTGTGAATACATCATTGGAGCCGTACACCTCTGTTTATATGTATGGTATAGAATGTCAGGCATGGATATACAGAAGGCTGTTAGCTCTTGACTCTGGAACTTGCAAGTGTGCAAATAACTTGGACAAATCAGCTAAGCCAGCTGAGTGACAGTTTACTCCCCTGCAAAATGAAGGATTTGTATTATACCAGCGTCTCCAAAGACCACCAGTTCTGATCACCTGAGAAGCTGTAGTCTAAAGAATAGAAACCAGGGCATTTTTGTCCAACAAAATAAAGCAAGGGTTGAAAGGCCAGTGGGTGTAGGCTTTTGGTGCGTGTGGAGAAACTTTTATTTTATAGCAGAAACTTTGTACCAGAGTGAATTTCTCATTAGAAGAACCATGTGGGAAACAGGAAGTGCTTCACTTCCCCAGCACCAGGGCGTGAAGAGAAATAGGCCAGGGCTCCCCCACAGACACTGTCTGCTAACCAGTGTCGCATATTAGATGGAAGGGGCATCTTAGCCCATCTTAATTTTGCTTTATTATCACATGGTCTCTCCCAAATTTCTGAACAGGCTCTATAATTATGTTAACATTAAAATATTATGTTTCAATCATTTTTACAGAAAATGAAGGTTTTAATTTTGATTCTCAATTCTATTTACTACCTCTGACACAATCTAAAGTTGTTTTCTTAAAAAAAAAAAATCCCACCACAGCTCTGAGCTCAGCTGAATTAGATCAGTGACCAGTAAAATCCAGGAAACCAGGCTTTATAACAGTGACTTGGAAGGATCTCTTGTTACAAGCCAAAGTAATTTTCTCCATCTACAAGTTGATACAAACACATTTACTTACTTGGAATTTAGCAGCAAGAAAGTAATGTAGAAAAATATAAAAGCAATTTTTTTTCAGAAGTGATTATTTTGAAGACAATGGGAGTTGCTGATTACTTGACTCTGCTGAGTGGGGCGTACTCTAAGCATTAATCTGCCTAAGCTGTTTGGGAACAGATGTAAGCGAAACAGATACCCAGCGCTCTGCTGTGTACATCCAAACTGAGACATCTGTCAGAGGGTCGTGTGGTCACAAATAATGGAAGCAGGGGCTAACCCCCCAAATGACCTGTTCCTCATGTGAATTAGGGAAGTGGTAATTAGTAAGACTTGAGGCTTAGAGTCGTCATTCTACACATTAAGAAGAAAATCCCTCAGTGTGGGATGTTCCAAAGTGACCAGACTTGAAGGAATTCTTAAAAGACATTGGATATGTAGTTTCAACTTTAGGTAGTAACTGTATTTTATCCTGTTAATAAAGTTTTTCAAGTGTCTGTCATGTAAAAATTACCCAAGGTCTTTGTTTTTAAGATAATATGGTCTTCATCATAACAAGACAAACAATAACAACTTACAACAAATAGTGACTTCTCCATCGTAGGACTGCCAATCAGACCTTGGAGGATGCTGTGTTTTAAATTGGTCCCGCCCTCTGCCAGTAGCTGTCTGAGCAACAGAGCCATGGCTAGTTTGTCAGAGGAACAAAAGTGGAAGATTGAATTTTAATTTACAGAGGTCTAACGCATGCAAGAGCCTGGTGGAAACTGCAGTAGATAGCGCCGCAATAAAACAGGACAGAAATGCTCATTTTCTGAGCTAGGGATCTGGCTCAGGGAGTGAACGCTCGCGAGGTCCTGGGTTCAGTCCCTAATACTGCTAAGAACAAAAGAAAAAGTTTTCTTTATTCTCAGGATGTAATTCAAATGTGAATTTCTACTCAGGAAGGTATAGTTTTCAAAATGTTCATCCCAGCACAGAATGGAAAGTCATGCCATTTGAGTGGCCTGTTAACAAGCAAAGCAACTAAGTGCCAGGCTGGGTATGGTGGGACTCAGGAGGCCAAGGCAGGGGAGCTCAAGCCCCAAACTCAAATCAGAAAAATAACAAGCAAAAAAAAAATGAACAATTTTAAATCTGGAAATCCTAAAGTGGCAGTTACTTTAAAATATTTTGAGTCTACACGGCAGCTTTTGTTATTTGTGGATTAGTTGGCTAGTGATAGAGTACAAAATCCATTGTGCTATTCACCATAGTAATTGTGCTTAGTGTCTGAACTGAAATTTGACAGCCATATATCTACCACTGATCTGAAATGGTCACTGTCCTGTCTGACCACTCTGACCTTGTGAAGTTCTGTGGACTCGTGTTTATTCCAGAGGATGATGAGACCACGTGATCCCATCCAAAGACAACACTTTCAGACTTAACCTGTTTTCTTCTCCTTTTTCCTCCCCCTTCTCTTTACTCCTGTGGGCCCTTTGGAAGTAGGACTGGTTCACGAGTGCCCCTGGGAGAGGGGACAAATCTCTCCTCGGCCCCTCAGGGACACGCAGTGAGAGTCACTCAGGGGCTGAGGATGGCGAAGGTCAGTAGATTAAAGATGTGATCCAGATGGCTCTGTCCAGAGCTTGAGGTCCTACGGAGGACGGCAGAAATATAAACAAGGCAAAGAGAGACTTAAAAAGCTGAGCCGAGGGCTACAGACAACCGAGAACTGTTGGATGCAGGAGATGGTTGCCTACACTGGCACAATTTTGTATGCACTGCAATTAGACAAGAGCAGGTTAGCATTGTTAAAAGAGGACCCGGAATATAGCAGATACAACTCCTTGCAGTTGTGAGGTCTTGCTATGTGGCTGCTTCTGCTTGTCACTGCACCTAATGTTTGGTGACTAGATAGCACTTCAGATTTCCTTGACAATTCGGCAGAGCATTGCCAAGTTTTAAACGCAGCCTCCTCAAAAGCGTTTTGTATGACTGGTACAGTTTTAGATGTGTGGGGCTGGCACTACAGTGTTGTGTGCTGATGGAGTGGGTTTTGCCTCTGTGCCCTTTCATATGCATGTGTGGTACCAAAGGAAAGGAATTCTAGCTATGATTCTTCCTACAGTCTTGTGATGCCTCCTACGATCTTGGGGTTCCCAAAGTTTGGGTGTGCAAAAGGAAGATGGGGAAGGAAATAAAGGAGAGGGAGTTGCTGGAAACTGAACCTTCTGATAAAGTTTGACTTGTAAATAAAGACCTTAAGGATTCTCAGTGTAAGAAGTAACTCAGTCTAGAGCCAGGTGGACAAGTATATAAACAGGCAGACAGATACACACACACACACACACACACACACAGAGAGAGAGAGAGAGAGAGAGAGAGAGAGAGAGAGAATATTTTTCACAACATTTTTTTTGTGTGTCATCATTATAATGCTCTGGACTTACAGTAAGCACAAAGATGACTCTAAACATACCAGCTGCATCAGGGGACGCCTGTGGAGCTCCAAGGTTTTGCACCCGAAGCAGTATTATGCAAACTCTACTACTGCTACCCAACACTGCCTTATGCTTGGCTGCAAACAGCAACCGCACATCGACTGGGGGTTATCCCATTGGTTTCTGTATTGCTTAACCTGTGCAACAAGGCTCTGTAGTACAGAAGGGAACTTTATTCCTAGTACTCGTGACATTAACTTGTCCCAAGCCTTACTCGTAATGGGGTTGACTGGATCCAAAGTTTGACAACCTGGCCCTCGTGCACGCAGTTCCCGTTTCGCTGCCCCTTCGGGGAATCTAGAGTTCTATAGTACCCTCAGGGGTTGTTGGTCCCATATCCCACGTAATTATAGGGTCCCAACTCGAATCCTAAAACCTTCAAGACAAGATCGTATGCTCTCTTTCGGAATTTAAGGCAGTTAGCAAGAGAGTTTGTGCACTTCTCTGTCCATTTGTAATTTCTGAGTCAATTAGGAAAAATAGAAATTTTAATAAGTTGTTTAGTTTTAGTTTCAAAAATTTTAATTCTGTGTGCATATGCATATCCGAGTGTATGGTTGTACACGTGCGTGAAGTGTCTATGGAGGTGAGAGCTGTGGCACTCCCAGAGTGGGAGATACAGTTGTGAACCACCCAAGGTGGGCACTGGGATGTAACTCAGGTTCTCTGTAAGAGCAGTACTAGGTCTTAATCATAGAGCCATTTCTCCAAGTTTGGGATTTATTCTCTTATTACTTTGTAAGATAAGAAGACATGTATTTATTTCATTATCCCACTTTGTTGACCTTTTACAATTAAAATATGACAGCATGCATCATCTTTCCACTCTGCAGACTTCTCGGCAGCACGCCGTCGTGGGGCACTCTGTACACGCTGTCGTGGGGCGCTCTGTAGCATGACATAGGGAGAACCATTTCCTCTTCTTGGCGCTATCCTGTGTGTTCACAGTTCCCAGCAGCAGATGTCCAGTGATGGTTTGAACTTCTTGTGATGCTTGGTATTGTGAACAATGTGCAACAAAAGCCCCAGTGCCACCATCTTTGCGTGATTCCCAGTGTGCCTTTGAAAGAGGCTTAGAAAGTGAACTGTTGAATGAAAGAATACATGTCTATAAATATCCCCAAGGTTTCCAAATTTCTTGAATGCATTTATGCCTTTTCAGTTTTTCTGTCATTAGCACTTGAGGGCTCCTGAAATGTTCTTCTAAGGAGTGTTCCTCAAAACTAACCTGAGAAATGAGAAACGGTATTTCTGCACAGTCTAATTTGCACTTCTCTTTTTAAATCATTGGTTTTTCCTTCATCTAGGGAGCTCTCACTACATGCTGGGGTTTCTGCTAGACGCCATAATCAATTGACAGTTTCTACCTCAAGGCATATAGAATTTCTTGGAGAGATAGCAGCAAGGAAATAACTTGGCGGCTCACTTTTTGTGCAGGTAAGGTGTTGCAGGGCATTGCAGATGATCATGGACAAACATCTGAAGAGAAAGGAAAAGCATCTTGTTCTGTGGGCAGAAGGAGTACTGGGGAATCATCAGGAGAAGAGTGAATTTGAGGATGGCCTCCGAGTCTGGTTGGGAGTTAGCAACAGAGACCGAGAAGGGAACAGTTGTGGGAATTTTTGGAGTATATGCTGAGAGATTTTTGAGAATGAGCTTATTTGGAGAGTAAGTACACGGTATGTGTAGGATTATGTAGGCTTAGAAGGACAGAGAGGGGACAGTAACAACACAGAACTTGGATACAGTGCTAACACCTCTGTGTTAGCACACCTCAGATTGTGCTCTCAACCTGAATGTTAAATAGAAGCAGAGCAGGCTGGATGGTAGTGAAAATCAAGGCTTTTTGTCTGTTTGTTTTGTTTTATTGTTTGGGTTTGGAAAGGCAATCAAGGTGGCAGGCAGGATAGACCCATGGGCTATGGAAGAAGATGGTGGCTCCTATACCATGAGACCAAGGGGTGGTATGTGGAGACAGGGAGGTTGGATGCGTGGGAAATGAGCACAGAACTTGGAGGATGTCAGGCTCAAGGGATAGAAATGCTGCAGTGCGGACAATCTATAAATCATGGACAGCGCTAAAATCCGTCCTCCAGTGATAAGACTGCAGAGCATTGCTTCTGCTACAAATCCTCCCAGAGAACCTGCATCAAAGGGGTGAGAGATTCGTAAAATGCCCAGCAGAAGAGAAACTGCTCAAACAGGCATTTCAGGAGGAATTACTCCTGAAAGACTGACTGTACGTCAAGCCACATAAACCTAAGGTCTGTCTTTTCTAGAAGCCTCAAGGTCTCTCCTGCCTGTATCCTGATTCTTATTGGAATGGAAGCTGCTTCTTGGGAATAATGGCAGCTTAGAGTTTTTACATTTAGTAAATATTGTTAGCTGTTGATAAGGTTCTGATCTTTGAGTGTTTCCAGCAGTTATTAGGAAAATTAAAAGTGTGAAGTTGCAGTTTGTAAATATGTCAATTTTTTAATATAGAAAATAACTTTATAGTATTTTAAGATTATGAAACATTCATGTACTTCTTAAAATCTTATTTTGGTTTGATGTAAACATTAATGTTTAGTTCAGTTGTAAGTGTGTGGATGTTACAAACATATTACTCAAAGTATCATGCCCGTATGTGCTGGGGGAATAATACCAACAGCAGTGAGCAGCTGCTACCATGTATTGGCATTTCTTATGTTTTATATATGTTTTCATGCTTTGAGAGTAAAAAGAGGTGACAGTATATTCTTGTGATGTTCTCTTGTACAGATAAACTAGTGTTGGTCTTGTTAGATGTAATATATTTTAATAGCCACTAATATCCCACATATATTTAAATATTTCATTTAAATACTTTGAGTAAACTCTAATAAAAATATAGAGGTTGAATTTTCCATAAAGGTTGTTTACTTTTATTAAGCTTAGCATTTTACATATTTCAGAAAAAATGTCTTTAGTGTCTTAAGCTAAAGAGAGCTATCATTTCTCAGGTTGTTTGAATGTTTTTCATCAGGACCAATTATACTCTGGTCCTGGAAACATCTTGGAAAACCAATGCCTTAGAGGTCAACTTTTGTTTTCCTGGAGCCATCTTGGTGCTTGAGAATCTCAGGTCCTCACAGGACTTCTGGATCCTATTATATGTGGGCAATGATGTGTTCTGGAACCCAAGGTGTACCACGTGAGTCCTAACACGTGTGTCCACCTATGGGATGCTTTTTGCATTTGAGGGTTTGAAGTCCTTCAGTCGACACATTTTAATTAGTATCCATTGTGTTTATTACCCACTGCTTTATTTGGGGGTGAGATAACTATGCCGAAAGTAGTACCATAGACGTTCTCAGCCTTCTGTGTTGAAGTAGATTCTGCACTTCTAAGGCTGTGTCCTTTATATCAAGATATTGGGCCAACAGTTACATATTGCTCAGCCAATAGATACGGGGCACCACACTCAAACCACTGGCAAAGGGATTCTCGTTTATATTCTAAACTTAGCACCTATCCTTGGCATTGTTCTTGAGTAAATAAGGCCATGTTAGGGGTCCCTATAGAAAGTCAGACACTGATATGTGGACTGTTCTGCCTTTATTCAAAGTAAGGCTGTTGAAATGCCAGCTCTGAAAATCCAAGCCATGCATTGCTTTCAACTCAACACAAAGATTGCTTCCTGGAAGTATCCTTGTATTTTCCAGCTTAGTCAGAGCCCCGGTCATTACCTCTGCTAGCATGCTCTTTTGTCTGCATACACTGTTGCGACATAATGCGTTGTGCATTTGATACGGATATTACCACATTGACATAAGGAGCTGCTATTATTTTAGACACCAACTGATTCCATGATAGTGTCAGATTTCTTTAGCATATGCTTATGTTTTTGTACAGATGACCCGAAGTCACATCTGCTAGCTTTGTGGTGGTATCTACAGTTTCCTCTTTAAGTTTTCCAGTTTTTCAGTCATCATTTTAAATGCAAATAGATGAGATTCCACTTTTAGCCTCATTTTATGCTTTATATATTGATATTGATTAATTTAGCCAGCACTGTTATAACTAGGAGAAAAATTGATGCTACCACACATGGTATTTTTCAAAGCCCCCTTTGTGACTGCTTTTTCAACTGTGTCATTGACTGACACTTGAAAATAAAAGATGCTCTTAACGGATCCTTTAGGATCCCTATAAATTCCAGATAACTTTCCAGTGCACACAATACTGTTGTCTATACACAACAACACATAGGTTTAGTAGTGATTTAGCTTTTATTCGCTCGTATCTTGTTGTGTTGCTAATGTTTTTTAGTGTCTTTAGTGATTGTGCAAGGCTTTGGAATCTGTTTTCACGGGCACTGGGGAAGCCTGTAGATAACAGGGCTCATGTATGACAGTCTGGAGCCCTTCCATCAATAGCAGCTTTGATGGAGAACAGCAGAAATTAAGACCTTAAACTGGCGTTTTCTTTTATTTCTTATTTTTCTCTTGTTCTCATTTCCCTTTATTTTTTTGTTTTCCTCTATTTTACAAGACAGAATATTTTCTTTACCTAAATATGTTACCATTTGAGGCATTTAAGTGAGTAGAATATTGATGAAATGAAAACCCCGAACTCTCTTTGGATAGTATGCGCCCTTGTATGAAATGAGAGCCCCAAACTCCCCTTGAATAGTATGTGCCCTTGTGGTTTTTTTCTTTCTGGGAAATTGATAGACTTTCCATCTAATTTTACTAAAAGCCATTATTAGTTAAATGTGTCACCTATACACTTACCACTAAACCAGAACCCGATAAAGCAAGCAAACATAGTGGTTATGGTCCTGTCCACAACATGTCTTGATGTGACTTTGGAACAGCACACTCTTATTTTCTGCTGAACGCTTCTCTGTCTCAGCTGTTGGCCTTCTTCACATGCATGGTCTCAGCAGTGCCGTCATTGATATCTCCATGTTCATTCAGTAGTTCTGGCTTTCCTAGGTCCCTCTAGGCCCCTTGGGTGGCTTACATCATTAGAATAACCTTCTGTCCCTCAGCTGGCCACCGCTCGGCTGACATCACTTTCCGTGCCTGCCTCTCATGGCTCAGCCTTGGCTGCTGTGGAATCTGTGTGGCTTCTCATCAAGAACTTAGTTCTACTGGGCAGGGGGTGGCGAGACTAGGATCCCTGCAAGAGTTAGTCTTGAGGATAAGACCCAAGTGAAGCCGAGTGCCTGAGTAGCTTTTCATCTAGACATGAAATAGGAGAGCCAGGGACTGGGGGGCGTGGGGGGTGGTCCCTTGAGAAATAAGGATCTGCTTCTGCCTTCTGTGCCCAACACTCAACCGCTTAAGTGGGCTGGTTGGATGGATCCAAAGGGAATATCATTTTCCCAAATTGTGGTTTAGTTTGTCTCCATGTATAACCGAAGCAAGCCTGAATAAGAGCCATTCCCAATGACTCCCTGCTTCCTGAGGAGACAGCTTGCTTTATCGTATCTACTTCACTGAACCATCTCCCCCACACAAGGTATTTGAACACTGAGAGACTTGGGGACTCATTCTTGGAAAGGGTTTTCAGGTGTTGTGAATATCTGGAGTGGTATTTGTTATATAAATAACTACTTAGCTGTTTTCAGTGGATCCTTATTTCCTACACTTTGATTAGCTGTTAGCACAGTGAATTTTAATTTTGTCTGTGCTATTTGTAAGGATGGGGGTAATAGAAAGAAACATATTTCCATTAAGATTGTACCATGCCTTGTAGCTACCCTGAGCAGGTGGGCCTGCAATTATTTATTTGATGCTCTTTTTAAAAAGCCAATAATACCACGGGAAATAGAAGAATAGCAAAATTAATTTGTTTAAGCATTATTTAGGAAGTTTTGTTTACATGTTCACTAGAGAAACATCAGGTTTCTTCCCTTAAAGGGCAAGGCTTTGTTTTGTTTTTAATAAGACACACTCTTCATAATTAAAACAAAATCCTAGTGTTAAGGGATTACTGCTTTAAATAATTGGATTTCTTCCTTTTGTCTCTCTGATCCCTATATATAAGGGAGAAATCGAGTTGTGCCTTAGGATAATAAATATTTCCAAATTAAAAGGCCTGCTTAAGCCCTGAATTTTAATAATGCTTTTTAAAGTTATGGATTATGATACAGGAGTAAGTAAGGTCAGTAATTATTTTAAATTTAAAAGGCAAAAATACAGAACTTGGTTAACAGCTCTGGAGCTATGGAAACACTTTATAAATGGCAACACATTTATTTCTATAATAAATTATCCAAGTATATAAATTTATTCACAGTTTTATTTAATCATTTCACCACAACACTATATTTATTACCATACTAATACTATATTTAGTACTTTATACTCCATATGTCTTACAATGACTTTGTGTCAGACTATGGCTTAAATTTGAAACTGGCAATCAAAATGTAAACATCTGACCATGTTGCTTTTAGGGAAAGATTGCAGAATAAACTCCAGTCTTTATTTTTCTACACCATGGAATACTTTTATGAGATTTGAAAAATATCACACATGCGCTCTGAAAGTGGACCCCCTAAAAGTGGGGGCATACTGTGCATGAGGCAGGTTCTCTATTTAGGGCCTCCTCATGCCTTTCCTTCAGCTTCCAAATCAGGAAAGGACTGCATTTGTGGGCAAAGACGCTTGCCTTGAGGGGGGCAAGGGGTCATAGTCCTAAGAGGTCACTTTGGGGCTAGGTTGCACCTCTACAGATCCCTGTAGTTTCAGGCTAGACTTGGCTAGAAGCTCCGCATAGGAGCTCTTAGCTTTGGAAGCTCAGAAACTCTTGCTCTAGTAGATGACTTAAAAAAGCAATGGTGGAAATATCAAGGGGTCAGAATATCAAGGACTCAAGAGATTTCAACTTGACCTGTTTGGCAAGCACTGGGATTCATATCAGAAATGATACTTTCAATCTTAAACAAGTTTTTAGTTACCTTAATCTTGGTGTATTGCAGCCCTTGCTATCTTGATGAATTGCTACCTAAAATAATTCAGTGGCTTCTCAATATAACTTGAATGTTGGAATCAGCAGTAACTAAGCATGTATTTAAAGTATTTCTTCTTTGGCATTGGCTGTTCTTCAGCACCCACACAGGGGGAGGTGTTGGAGCCGAGAGCAAGAGAAGGGAAATCATTGAGTTCTGTGGCTGCCATGTTTCAGTATCATGATAAAAGAATGGACCACTCAGTGAAGACAATTTGGAAATATTGCAGAGTAAGAAATTAATGTAGGGTAAGGTATGGAAGTGGGGATACTAATGAGCTGGAGCTGCCTTAAGGAGCGTAGACGGGGTGGTTTTAAGCAGCAGGAATGACTTTCTCATGCTTCTGGGCTGAAAGTCTGAGGTGCCCCAGGGCTGATTTCTGATAAAGTGTCTCTCACTGGCTCTGAGGCAGCTGCCTTCTTTCTGCTTTGGGTGGCCTTTACCCTAGGTCTGGAGACTACAAGAGCACACAAGAGGGAGAGATCTTGTCTGTCTTCTAAGGACACTAGCTCTCCCCTGAGACTCCCTTCAGCTTAGCTAATGGCCTCACTGCTCCTCTGCAGATACAGTTCCCCTGGATGGACAGGTGTTGTATGAATTCTGGGCCTCACAGCCCATAATGGATGAGTCTACTACAAAATTGTACTTTAATCTTCTCCAACTCTGCAAGGAACTTTTACTTCTGTGAGGTGTGGCTTATCATTTGATTTGAAGACAACAACAACAACAACAACAAAATAAAAAAACAAACAAGAAATAAACATTGTTAGGGTGTCCAAACGAAATAAAGCATATTGAAATAATTTGGGAAAATACTAACTTTTTTCATTCTAAGTAGGATTTCTCAGCTCAGGCTCTGAGGAATTTCGTTGTTCTGATTGGTCTAAATACAGGGTAAACACAAATCTTTTGGTTGCACAGACTGGAGAAATGCGAGAGGAAAAAAAACCCTGAGTGCTTTTAACAAGCATTGCCATGACTTTGCTCATTTTGCAAATGTTTAGTGAAGTGCGAACTTGGAACTACAGTGTTTTGCCTTTGATTGCTAAGATGATTGGTGATCTCAGACACAGATAACTCTCTGGTCCCCTGCCATTCATTAGATGCTTATTTCTCTTTTTGGTACCAACATCAATATTCCTTTATCTCTAAGTCTTAGATGTGAGTCTTGCCTGCAAATAATTATTTTGAGTATTGCGAACTTCATGAGGCTACCAGATTCTATACCTGAACCACTAAACAGCCACAGGGGGAAGCGACCTAGGTGGATCTTCTGCTTCCTTCAGGTCTGAGCAAGACCCATTTGAGCTCAGTCAAAATTCTGACCTACATTTGAAAAGGCAGTGCTATGCTGTTACCTGAATCCACAGTGCTCCTGAGGTTGAAATATTAGAAAAGAGGCTTCCAGTATTTTTTTTACAGCTATATTTGATCAGAAGTGATTTCTTATGTCAGGTGGCTGCTGGCTTTGGAAGACACCCAAGTGCAAGGTTCCCTAAGATTCCAATATGAAATCATAAGAAAGATGATTCAGAACAAGTCGTGATACTAAAAAAAAAAATATGATAGCCATGTCAGAATAACCTTAGAGACTCAGATGACTTTACTGTATTTGAAAGTAGTGAAAGGTAACCATGGCACATGCTCAGACCTTCTTTGAAGCAACTGCTCTGCGTATTAAATCACTTATTTACTCCTTTAGTCACTTCCCTTGTAACACAGACTGAGAAACCTCATCCTTATCTTGGCTCCGTGAGACTCTGGAAATACAAAGCAACAGATGTTAAAGGCAGCGTAATTATATGTATCCTGGAAACATATCTTTATGAAGTAGGATTGGTCCTTAGGAAAACAAAAATTTGGCAAACAAAAGGGCACTACCTTGCTGGTGTCAGCAATAACCACTGAGGCTAGATTAGAATAATCCTGTGTAAGCAGTAACTGCACGCTGCGTGTTTTAGGGAAACAATAGAGTTCACATAGAACGCTATCCTGAGTTCACAGCAGCTCACTTCTCGCAGTTCAAGTTTTGGGTCAGGAGAGTTCTTTCTACAGCCTTTGGAAGATGTTTTCAGGACACCAAATCCTGAAAGGCTGATGCTGAGGTTTCGGGCACAGCCTGTGGGGGATGCTTTCTGGACGTCATTTTGTTTTAGGATACCCATGGCACAAGAAGCCTGTTGAACAATTGAACTCATCTCTGATCTTCTAGTACCTTAGTAACTCTTTGACTAGAGTTAGCTTTGCAGTTCTTTGTCCTATGACCATTGATCAACGTTGGTGTCTGTAGCATTTGATCGCTTTCCTCTGATTCCAAGTCAGTGCACACTCTTTGCCTCCTCCTGTTCAGTACAACACCCCCACTGAGGTCAGTGTCACAGAAGACCCGTCTAGACATTGTTTTGAGACCTACTCTGTGAATCTTTTCTAGCATTGTAAGCTGCAAAGTTTCAAAGACCCTGACCAGTGTATTTCAGAAGTTAATTGTGTTAGTTTTAGAGCCTGAGGCTTAAATATCTGGGTTTGTCTGCGGTCATGATCTATTTATCCACTTAGTATCAAGATCACCTAAATGTGGAATTGTTTATATTACTTTTGCCAGAATGTGATTTTGAAAGTAAATGAAGCCTCCAGTACAGATATTACTTATACCACAAGGCTATTCTGACATAATTGTGCTATGGGTCTTATTCCGTGTATTTGAGATGATCAGCCTGTCTTCTGTTGCTGATAATCATCTCACAGAAAGACCATCCATCACCTGGCCTCAAATTCTTAGCAACCAAGCCTCCTCCATTGCTATGGCACAGTTTTCACGTGTCTGAGAAGCCAGGGTGATGAATAAGAGTCACACATTTTAGGGTTGACATGCTACCTCATTCAGTGTCTCAGCGCTCAGAGCAGTGGTGTGGGCTGGGGTCTAGTACCACGGTCTGAGGATGCCTTCTTTCTCAGTACAGTGTGCTTTTCCACAACAAAATCCGGGGTCTACAAGAAAAATCGCAAGATCACAAAATCAGGTAACTGTAAGTAAATTTCAACCACACCACGTGACCCACTGCGCTTGCCCAAGAATGGGTCATTCCATCTTGGTTTGGAAGAGATGTCGAACTTCCCAAGGAAGGAAGGTTATTGTGCAATTATTGAATTCAAATGACTGTTCCAGTTAGTGTTTGTCTACTTACTTATTTAATCAACTTGACAACAAGCTAAAGTCATTTGTGCAGAGGGAACCTCAATTGGTATGATTTCTTTAAATCTAGATTGGACAATTAATTGCATAATCTACTCCTAAACTCATTCATCATTTTGATAAGCCATTATATTAATCAAGTTATGCAAAACACACAAGAATAATATAGATTAACACGCAAGGATAATATGGACTAACTGCCTTCCTAATTTCAAGTAGACTTCTTAAACTTACTGTGTTCTGAAACAAAAACTCCACCTTTCCCCCTGTAGCCCTCAAAGGTACACTGCTGTGAATTTTGCCCCTCTGGTTAGCAAGGGTTTCATCCTTTAGTTCTAGAAGCTCCGGGAGAGAACATCTAGCTCCAGGTCTGTCTTCCTCACTCCACACAACTCTCAGGCAATGTGGAGTCTTGCGCCATTGTCATCCCTCATCTCTCCCTGGCCATCTTCTCACCTGTGTATTCTCTGTCAAGACACTAGCTCAACAAGAGTGAAATCCTGCACCACTAGTACAGTCCACATACTCCGATGTCACGTACCAGCTTCTGACCTTTCTATTTGCATGTTGAATTTCCACGTCCCTTTCTCCCAAGCATTGGCCACATCTTGACTCTTCAAAAGATACCCCAAATGTACTTTTCCCACAGGGTGTTTACACCTGCTCTATCAGGAAGCCTGTGGAGCTAGCTGTGAATTAAAATTTAAATACTAATATGTTGTCCATAAGGTATCCAACATAATTGGCCAATGATAACATTTCATAATTAAATATTAATATTTTTGAATGAAACATTAACATTACCCAGTCAAGGCTGAGGAGCGAGATCTCAGTCTGTAAAGTGTTTGCAAACTTGAGGATTTCTGTTATTCCTGTCTCACGCTTCTCTCAAGATTTGGTCCAATATTGGTGCTTCTTCTCCTAAACCAGTAACTTAAAGTTAGTTTTGAAACAGCAAACTCTAGGCCTAGGGAAGATGGCTCAGTCTGTAAACACAGGCTGCACAGGTGTGAGGACCTGAGTTTTATCCCCAGGACCTAAGGAAACTTGCTGGGCAGGATGGTATATGCTTGTAACCCACGCAATAGGGAATTGGAAGCAGGAGACTCTCTGGAGCCTGGCCCACCAGCCTAACCTGCATGACAAACACCAGGTTCCAGGGGCAGACTGTGTCTCAACAACAACAAAAACAAGGTGGCCAGCTCCTGAGGAATGACACCCAAGGTTGTCCTTTGGTCTACACATACATATAAGCACATACATACAAATACATGTATATACATGCACACACACATAAGTATCTGTGTTCATATGCAAACATATGCACCTCCGATATACATGTATAAACACACACAAATCACTTCAGTTAAAAAGGGTGTTCTGTTGAAGATGGTGTGAGCAGTTTAAGGAAAGCTCACCATTATTGCAAACAAGTACCATTTTATTGGTGGTAGTTAAGAAAGCACTTATTAATATTGGGGATGTCAGAAATGCTTAATGGGTTTTATGTTGGTGAATGACTCATGCATTATGTCCTCTAGTGCCTGTAATGTAACCAGTTGACTCTCTCATTGATCTGTTATTGATTTGACATGGGACTGTAAGTCACATCTGAGAGTAGTTTGAGCCTCACTTAACATTTTAACAATCATTTGTGTCCCTTACATTAAGAAACTTTCTTCTCTCTAAAGAAAATGAAGATAATAAGCTATCACAGGGATATTTGTCTTGTTTCTGCTGACAGTTCAGAGGAGAGAGTTAGACATGAGTAGCAATTACAATAGTAGAAATCACTCTTATTTCTCCAGCCAGAACATTTTTATATACTTCTAGAAATTATGCCCTTTTCCCTTTCTTCTAGCTTCAGGACCACAGTTGAATTTGAATTCCTAATTCGCTTTAAGGATACATAATAAATTGTTTTTCATTTACAGTCAGTTGACTTCAGGACTTGCAGAATATTTTTTCAGAACACTTTGAGCATCCTACGAGATGTAGAAGAGTGAAGATCCTATTATAGTTTTGCTGTGTTTTCGAGAATGACTCCTGATCTACTGGCTAAAATCTTTCTTCAAACAGAAGTTTTCTTTTCTTTGCCTTTCTCTCAAAAACTAGCTAGAGTAGATGCAGTTTTATCTATCTATCTATCTATCTATCTATCTATCTATCTATCTATCTATC